>JAANSQ010000216.1:0-31531 GCA_036850885.1 Lepidocyrtinus dapeste
GAGTACATAGATTTTCCTCCGGCAAACTAGTCATTCCGGCAAGTGTCTTTTCCGGGAAGAAGATTTTTGGGCAAGTAGCCGAACACCGATATAAATCCATCCATGATGCCTGCACTTAACTTTGGCATTCCCTGCTAAGTAACTAAATAACATCTTTGGCGCTGTTTGAGAAACAAAGCGTGCCATTAGTAAGCCAATTTATTCCCTTGTTTTTGTGAAATTATGAAAAAAACTGGAAACAAAGAGTAATATATGAGCTGGTAGTTATTACATAGTATTAGTTTATGCGGCATCGTTTATGCCAAACTTGCTTTATGTATCTCACGTTTTTTTTTGTTATTTTGCGAGGAGGTACTACTTTCTTAATTATCGTCTTTATGTAATTAGCAAAGACTTTGTCAAAATGTTGTCTGACAAGACGATAATTTTGGCACATTTATCATTGATTGCGCTATACCTTGCTTTATACATGTTCCCATCTTTGGTTTATCAACTTTGCAAAATAAACCCTTTAGCATTTGGCTCAATCATAATCATGAGAATTAGGTTCGTGTAAAATGTATACTTATAAAAATTATCTGTGACATGACATGAAATATGGTAAAGTATAAATACACCATACACCACGTCAATCATTTTAACATCAATAATTTCTTCAAATATTAAAATTGCATTGTACAAAATAATGTTCCCGAAATTATTAAGATTTGTTCTTCAGTTTATAGTTTACAAAATAGTTCAGAAATCTACTTACCTTCTTGCCGTCACGAAACTTGCAGTGGCCTTCGATGAGGGAGTTGGCATCTACCATTTTTAATTTGATTTCTCTCACGAACAGTAAATAAAGCTTGAGTGGATTGTAGTAATCGTAACAATAATAGTAGACACGTTTTCCTATTTCAGCTTAATGGAAAATTACATCCTCAATTGAATTGCTAATTCTCTCCAACTATTTGCCAAAGTCATTTTTGAATTTACTTTTGTCAAGATGAGTTATTCACTTGTACTACAATCGAAAAATAAGGCAATTTCCATTTTAAGAGAGTTTTTCAACACTTACACGAATGACGAAACAGAGGGAAAGGTAAAGTTATGTTTGATTGTTTTCAAGTATTTCACTTTGGTGTCCATCATCATCTCGAGGACATAAAAAAACATCAGAATGGACTAACTTCCGCCCACGTTACACCCTTCACATAAGCTGTTCCAATACACATCTTTCCCATGTATAATTGTTACCATTTTAGTCTGATTCAGTTGTATTTGAGTCTACTCATTATATTCTTTTCCTGAAGCACTTTGCAATCCTTTCTTAAAAACTAACAAATAAATTGCAATTCATGTCTTCAGTTTTGTAATGAGAAATAACTAATGTTTAATGTACGATTTTTTCCCTTACTCGACTTTTCTAATTACAAAGTATATGCTTCAAAGGCATTGATTCTATGACTGGCAAACATTCAAAGATATTAATGAGAGCTGGCTTGGCCAACATGCACTTGGTTGTCTCATGGACCATAAAGAGTTTCAGTATTCAGCTTGAATACACCAAAGTAAATGTTGCTCCTGCAGTGCATTCAAATCTGGCATAATGTAGCCTGATTTGAAAAAAATAAGTTGGTCTTTTGGTGCCGATATAGACCGCCGCGGTGTCTGCAGATCTAATCTAGGCAACAGTACCACCGCTACTGTCAAATTTTGACTTGATTAAATCCCCAACTGTCCGTATTCTTGCCGAGGGCAGAACATCTCTGGTCCGAGAACAAGTGCTTTTTGTTGTGGCAGGTGAAATAATAATGGTTTTGCGAAGATGTTGGAAAATTAGTTCAGTTCATTCCACTTGTACTGAATAGCATTAGCAAAACTATTCTATTTTGTTCCTCCCGTCATCTTTGTACGTCTTGCCAATAATAAGCTAAAAAGCCTGTTCATAGAAAAAAATACGAGGAGATAAAAATACTACACCATCAGATTAAACCTACCCGTTGTTGTACAGACAATATAATTTTGTTGTATTTGCAGCAATAATCTCAAACAAAAAATGTTTTATTGAGATTCGCACAGGTGCAGATGCTTTCCCACCTTTTATTCATGTTACCTACATGTATTCCTAGTTTTTGTACTGACGCAACAATAAAGTGGCACCATCATCATCATTATATATGTTTTGAAAGACTTTAAAGTAACTTCTTTGTAGTGAACTGGTATGACTTGGCTGGATAAGAACAAATGATTTCTCTTTCATTTACTCAAATAATGATTCTAGGAATGGGTGCCTACCGCTTCATTCATGACATCTGTAACATCGTATGATTGTAAAGAAAAATTGTTCGTGGTTCATAAAAATGCAATTTTTATTGAGTACCATGCAATCTGCAACAATCATTCTCAATTCGCAGTCCACCGACCATGAAAATCGCCAAGCTTGCATACATATTCTATTCATATTCACGTACTTTGTAAGAGAAAAGTACGTAAGAGAATCCAGCAAATGGACTCATTGGACTCTTAGGTTTTGTGGGAATCGGTTGTATGCAATACAGGTGTTTCGGTGCAGATAATAGTTGTGCAACTTTTATCTCTGACTACTATTTTCTTACGATGAGTAAATTCGAAACAACCTGTCAAAGCGATGAGTTGTGCCTTGAGTACATGTTGGAATTTTTACCGCTTCGAAAGAGAAGAATGCAAAGAGGATGTTTCGGGTACCTGTCATCATTCCCGTAATTAATACCAGAAGATGTATAAAAGATAATCTTTTACCTTCACGAAGGTCATTACTTCTACTTTTGCTGGTGGCTTGTTCATTAGTTTAATGAAAATTGGCTGGGGACTGAGACATTTAAATATTTATCCAAAGTGTTAAAGAATCAACCAAAATGATGCGTTACATTGATAGCTAAATCATGGAGTAAAGATCCAATTCTTTAAAGTAGCTGCTGATGACTAACTAGGTCTTAAAATATTCCAACAGTTCATAATCAAGCTAAACAAGTAAATCCTAATTTAATCAAATTAATCCCTAGATAAAAAAATCTTTTATGTATGGTATGTTGAACAAATCACAGCAGTCGATGAAAACCGCCTGTAAAGGTAAGGCGTAAAGTAAAAAAATATTTTGCAGTCAATCATCATTAGTTAAAATCTACATGAGCAATAAATACTAGCCAAGTATGAAACAACACTTTTTTCCTTACTGCGACTATAAAACACTGACAAAATACAACCAGCAGGTAGCTTGGATATCAGGTTCCTTGTTCCTCGTGTTAGTCGCGTTTTCTGTCTTGACTCGTTACTTTAAGAATTTAAAAAAACTTGTACGTTGAGCAGGAATGCAATTATTTGCTTTTTATGACGTTACTGAAAATCAATTTTAGTCTGAGAATTATACTCAAAGAAGGAGAAAAAAATTTAAGCCAATCACGGTTTTTTGTTTCATCAATTCTCATTGAAGAAATAAGGTGGTGACATGATCACTTTTTTGGGTTTCTTAGTTCGCTGCAGTCGGTCTGCAGCCCGTTCCAAGAATTGAACAGCCTCTAGGTATATTTATGTATGTAGATAATTTCATACTTAACGTCTCGCCTTAGGACAATGTAAGATGCCTTTGCATTTTTGGAAAAATCAAAGCCAAACCTGTAGACAGGATCATGAGAGAAAAACTAAAATGGCAAATTGACTATAGTTGATTATAGATAGGTAAAACAGATATATGATGAATGCAAATAAACTCCAACCCGACAGACCAGTCTTATTTCTTCTGAGCTGCTTATTGAGCGACTTTCCCTATGGTTTATTATGACAGATTGTTGTTGCCTATAATAATGACGAACATAAAATGAAATGAACCTAGTCATTTAAACCTTTGTATTCGGTTATGAATTTTTATTCTGATACATTGTTTATAGACATCTTCCCTAAAAATGATCTGGAATCTTGATTTTGATCGTTTACGTTTCGTGTAGGAATTAAAAACGAATAAAAAGCTTAGAGTAATTGGCAATTATACCAAGTTAAATGTTGCATTTTGCACAAGGTTTAAGAATTCCTTTATATTGTTCAGTAGCGAAACTTTTATCAGAGGATTGGTTTATAAAACAGAATCACGCTGGTCGTTTATTTTTAATTCTGAGAAAAACAATCCTAGACATTTTTTCATGAATGGTAACCCTATTACAGGAAGATGATGATATCAGATTGCGATAAAACTTCTCACGAGCTCATTATCCTTTGGCTCCAGTCGCTACTTTTTCCGTCACAAACAACAATAATCATCGCCATTTTAAAAATGGTAAGTACTCGTATAGAATTTGATGATGCTTATGCTTCTCTAGAAAATTGCTTGTTCAAAAAGCTGAAAGCTATTGTGTCGCAGAAAAAAAGACGAGTCGGGTGAATGAAAGAAAGGTCAAGAGATCATATATTCAGTCAGTTGCCGAAAAAAGAATCGTGCTGACAGTCTCATTTAAAAACACTAAAACCCTATTTGTTCCATTAAACTATTTTGAAATTGGCAACTGTGTCTTGTTCGCAGTGTACAATAAATTGTCTACTGTGAAGAAAAGATGCTTTAGGGTTTTGTTCCAGAAGTCATTAGCATTTTAGAACGTGAAGAAACTCTGAAACATTCTTTATTCCTTAGCATCAACATTTTCAAACGGTTCAGTTTGTTTTGTAAACTTAAACCGAACTTGAATATCTTGTATGGCACATTCGCATCCCGTATTTACTGATGTCATACTTTTGAATAGAATATCAACATTATGAAACCTTTCAAAGGTTAGGTAAGCTCAATCTTTTAAAAGTAAAACTGACTGCGTCTGTCATGAGACAGATCTTAAACATCACGTTAAATTGACATTGACAAACTGGTGATGTAACTTTTATGACACCGCACCTATTCCAATCACTGTATTTTTTTCTTCGTTCTCCATTCCAAGATCCAGATCATAGTTTAAAGCTATTCTAGCCTAGCAATGGTGACTTGGAGAACAGATAAGCTTGCAAAGAAGTTCACGAGAAGATGTCGTGCTTGTCCTATACATCCCACCCGACCAAGCCGTAGAATAAACAAATCTTTCATACGCTTCATTAAAAAGTAGCAATCATCTTTCAGAGTACGTGCAGACAGCAAAAAAATCCAAGCCATTCAATGTCACTTTCAATAGACAACTTTGCAATTTGCAAAGCACTTTTTGATGAAAGAAGAAGGTGACTGAATGATAAAAAATTCTGATCTAAAATCTACCTAAATCTTACATGCGATGCACGTATAGCCTCCAGTGCAATTATTAGACATGAATATTCATTTTTACTTCGACCTACCTAAGCCTAACGTTTATACAGTGGAGCAAATGTCATATTTTTACTGCTTCAAGTAACCCATAATTTTAACTCCCATTTGCAAGTTTCAAGGATTTAATGAGGTTGAGAAATTCAAATATTGAAATGAGGCTCATTTTGGGTTCTTTGCTTCAGCAAAATATTAACTGATTTCTTTGAATATAGTTTACATAAATCAGTCTACATGTTCAACTCTGTAGGTATTCAGGTGTTTCGTGTTCAAAAACACTTTCAAATTCAAAGAAAATTGAGAGGCATGCAAGCATCCATTTGATAATTTAAGATGAAATCGATTACTGCTTTTTAGGTTGATTGATGGTAGGAAGCTTATAACTTGGAAATTGAATTGATAGCAATCAGCCCTATCCCAGACACCGCGATCGCTCCACAATTTTCACAATTTTTCGACGTGATATAGAAATTTACTGTGTAGTTAAGTGGCACGTTGGCATTATTGACAATATTGATCAATTTATTTTGCACAAGAAACGATCCAATCTTACTATTTCTATAATCTATCACAAATTTAAATATTTTAAGTCAGAAGGAAAGTTGCTTTTCTGTTGAATACACTTTTCACTCATTGAACATCTATTTAGTCTATAAGAACCAAAAATAACAGGAATTTTATGAACCTTAAATGTCAAAAGATCGATGGGCCAAGTTCTCGATTTGATTTTATTGCATCCAAGAATTAGGGCAAGATGCAAAAAAGCGTAAAGAAAATCGTTTAGATTACACTTTCAAGAAATGGTATCAGATTCCATTTCCCTTCAAATCGATTACTTCTCAGTTCTCACCACATCTTCTTGGCATTAAGGCTGAACTGTGATGCAAAAAGTGCCAATAATATTGAAAAGAAAAGATTGAACAAGTTATAATAATAATATGTTTTGTAAATCTGCCTCAGGCAATTCAGAAAATATTTTTATACAGCAGACCCCACTGGGTGGATGTCAAGAGTTTACAAAAAAAATCTGGTTTAGACTAAGGTTGCTTTAAATGATCCGATTAAAATCTTTCATTTCTTACAAATAAACGTCACATTACATGTTTTACAGTTCAAACTCTGACTGATTCGAATTGTGTATGAGCCTAGCATAAATTGAGCTTCTAACTAACCTGTCCAAATCAATTTTTTCCTGTTCGAACAGTTACAGATTGAAATACTTGGGAAATTTCTAGCAAAAGCAAAAGTCCCAGTGATTAGATGGCTCAGCTTGAAATTGCTTAATTAAAGTGCACAACAAAATTTTGTAGATGTTAAAATTAATGGGTACACTCATACAAAGGCAATAAAACCTCGAATGAGTAGGAATGAGGTTATGTGTGCATTTCACTAAAGTAGCGACAAAGCTAAGTACTGACGATGATCAACTCGAACAAACAATTCTTATTGAAGTAAATGATTAAATCGTGGTACTCCTCCCGATGGGTCAAGTGATAAACAAATATTAATATTATTCTCAATCGATGAATTTTAATCTCATGTCTACACTCGCTTCTGTATGCGAAAAACATATTATTTTGATTTGTACCAAAAAGAAAACTTCGTTCATAGTCCACGGGGCGTTTTTGGACAAATAGTGAACTTCAAGTACAACTTTCTGACCTATATGACTTTGTCTACTTACTTTCCTGGTGCAAGCAAACCAAAACTGCATTACTGCTTACGAAAAATTAAAATGTGATTACTCACTCTATTGGAATCTTGTAGAACACTAACATATTTTGAACATGCGACATTAAAAAGTGTTTCTTTCAGTTTCATCCTCATGACCAACACACTTTTCAAAATATCAATTTATGCAAAACAGTTACATGGCATATTACTGATGTGATGATATTTTTACATTGTGCTTTTAAAAAAATTCATGGTTTCTGTTATTTTTTACAGAATTGAAGTTCAACTGTACATATTGTGCAATATGTATAGTTGCTATCATATTAGGAACGAGATCTCTCCCACACAAAGTTTAATACGACACATCCTGTTTCTAACAACATGATGGTACCACAACTTGTCTCGAGTAATCATCGGGTACTTACCCCATTTTTCCCTGTCTAAACTTTGAAAGGTTCAAATAAACAATGAGAATTATACATGAGCTATTCTCTATCGCATTTTCAATCCTTCTAAGCCCGTACTCACCATTCACCAGTTTTCATTTTTGTGTTTCGTTGTTTTAGTATGACTTCCTCTTGACACTATGATCAGTCAGAAACTCGTCATAAAACACCATCAAACTTTTTTTCTTTTCATTCAACTCCCAAATCAACTCTGGCTTTATTTTAAAATTAAATCTTGTTTGTTTAACGGAATATAAAAAATCAGAGATAAATAGTTTATCATCTTATGCCTCACAATTTAGGTGTAAGACTATGAGAATTGTATCGTACTTATATGGACCACAGAATGGAGTGAAATATGCTTAACAATAAAATTATTTTTTCCTTGATGTTATGCAAACTAATGAGAAAATCCTTGATGATGAAACAGATACTGTGTAAAGATATGGTTTGTGGTTTGAAATCCCTATAATTCCCATTTTTTAATGACTTGTACTTGTAAATAATGCAGAATTATGCATTTACGATTTTTACTCAGCTGCAAACTTAAAATGCAAATGCATTTTTTATTCAACTCACTGTCATTGTCGTAAATAAAAGTTTTATGGTTTGAATAATAATGACAAATAGCTTCCATTCTCATGACATATCGTACGATATTTTTTATGTATTCTTCAAGAATCTGTTTGGTAGTTATTAAAATGGCATGGGATTCTTCATTTTATCATAATGGTTCCAAGAATTTATGGTGTGACTTTTTAGTTAATGCCCTGCCGTGCTCACCTACTGTTTAAGCACTCAAAATGAAGTGCTTCTTAGCTTCCTTCAAGTAATTTAATATCCAAAGGAGCCAAATTACATGTCAATTTTTAGCCAAATCTAAATCTTACAGCAATGACAGCTTCAATAAGAAATATCTTCAGTGCTTTACTAACTTCACCAAAAGAAATTACTTTAAGATTTTTCTTTCTCATTTTCCTCATCACGTACTTTAAATTACCGTCAAATACAACAAAATTTTTTAAGTCTGTACATAACATTAGATCACTAAAAATCAATAAAACACTCCAAACTTACTCTCTGTCAAATATTCAATCCACTTTGAATGAGTCAACATTCACGGAGGAAAAGGTAGAAAAAGAGCCGCCACAAGGCACTAGAGTATGAAGTCGTAAATCCACATGGAATTAAATTGTCAAAATGAAAAACTTAACTAAGACCATTCGATTCTATTAGACGAGATAAGTACACAAGTTTCTTTTTTACAAGCACATGTAGTCACGCATCACGAGGATCCTAAACACGAAATACTCATCGTTTTCCCAAATTCACTCAGTCAGTGTTTCTTTTACTAGCAAGAAAGGGATTCTACGTTATGGATTTTCCGGCTGATGAGCAAAGTTTTATTTTTCCTGTGAGCCCACCTTCTCTCGAAGATGAAGGTGTAGTAAAAAAAAGTCACTGTTGTAAGTTAGATAAAAATGTTTCCGTGTTACCTAATCTGTATACGCATTCGGTATCTTTTAGGCAAAAAGCCAGAAAGTACTTTCACGTCTTTTCCACTGTAAATAAATGCTTTCTTTCCCGACTTTTGCACTCGTGGAAAGTTGTATCATAACAGGGAAAACAACGTTGCGAAAGTCAGCTATATTGAAATCTTGTGAAAACTTGGGGTAAATAGTCCATTCCAGAATATATGCTGGGTACACACTACACACCGTACAAATATAGTTTAATCTGGAGCCATTCTCCCTACTCTGATTAGGACATATCGATGCAGGGTAGCTTTGCTACACTACGAGGCAGATGTAGTATTTCTAGAGATGCTGCTTTTCTGCTATTCTTGTTCCAAATGGAATGCGCAAGATTTTTCTCAACTCTACACGCACGAGAAACATTGGAAACTATGCACTTACGCACTTCTCTCTCTCTCACCCTTCTCTTTCCTTTAATGTTATAATAAATATGTATGTGCTTAAATGCGAGCAACGAACTCTACTCGAAAAATCTAAAGGAAAAACTACATCTTTGTTCAGCTCAGCACAATTTTCCCAACTTTTCTCCGAAAAAATGTCAGACTCCGGAAGCGAAAGAAATGCACGGGCTGGAAAAACAGTTCCTCTTTCTAACAATAACATAGGCTATATAGGTAATAGAATAATGCGGGAAACGTACAGCTTATATAACTTTGGAGGTTTACGCAACTATAAAAAACTCACTACTACAGCAGTGTTGTGTCAGCACAGGAAAGCAAAGACCTTTAAATATTTTAGGGAAGATGGGAGACTAAAACATACCCTTGTTGTTCACACGAGCGTTGTCAACTGGAGACTGAACGGCTCAAGCTTTCAAGCCTAGACTTGACTTGTTTCTCTTGCTTGTTCGGTTGCTCTAGAAGATGTGTATGTTTACGAGAGAATCTACGTTAGGATGGGAAGGAGACGAAGACGACCTTAAAAACACAACTATGTTTAGTGCGTACGAGTTGGAGTTGGAGAAGCAGTAAAATATTTTTTGTTGAAGAGATCATATAAAGAAGCGAGTTAAGTGTAATACATGATACCAAAGTGTAAGTAGAAGCTGCTTCATCACACATGAAGCTTGAGGCAGCATACTATAAAAAATTGAAATAGGGGGAAACTTGTGCTTATTCTTTCAGCAAAGGCAGTAGGGTCAACATGATCACATCTTGGGTATTCGTATATTATTCAAGTTTGAATGAATTGAGAGAATAAGTACATTTCTGCACGGGCATATATTCCATGATTCATGAAATCATCCCCTATACTCTATTTTTAATGCCTGCTTCTTTTATCCGGTTTGAGCCACCCAAAAATATGCATACTTCATTGTTAAACCTTCCATTCAGCTCTGAAGTACACACATGACAGTTTGATTATTAAAGGTATTTTAGGAGGTTTTTATTTTTCTCCAGGTTTATTCTTTCAAAAGTTCAAAACAAGAGCAAAGGGGAAACCTTTTGGTTTGCAGGGTGGACACATTAATATGTGCCCTTATACTTTGTCAGACAATTAGAATGGAATACCTCTTTAAATTGTATAGTTCTAAAGGTACGACGGAGAGTATTTTACAATAAAAAGGGAGTAAATGCGAGACTTATGCTGTATTATATTTTATGCGGTTAGGTTAGCATGCTGTAAGATCATGGTAATATTGCACATTATTGCGTTTTTGCCGGTATCCCATTCATCTTGATCCCCATATGCGCGTAATTTAATATAGTTTTTAGCTCGGTAGCAGATGTTCATTTTTTGCCTTAATTATTACAACACTGAAGTATGCAGAAGCACCACTTATTTTTCAATGAAACGCGAAGGGTGCTGTAAAGCAATTTTCTGATACGCTTTGGTATGCGTATGGAGCAATAAGGGTAGATATGGGATGATAAAAATATGCAAAAAGAGAATTTATTATGTTTGCTTTTATTCTCTATGCGCCCAGCTTTTCACGTTCTGGCAATTTTATTCAAACACATGCACAGAAATTATTTTTCATTTATTAAAAACAATGATGCAGTTGCTTACTCCTAAATTTTTCTCTCTGAGCCTTTATACCTAATGTAGTTTTTCAATAAAATTGTAGAAATTAAAGTCAAGTCAGAGTTATTGTAAATATATTTTCTTACTCCCTTCACTTCAATCGATGACTTTAACTTTAAGACTTTCAACTAATCTGTCTCGTAGTAAACTAGATATGTTGCAAAATTTGACATGGTGTCGTTGCGACTGTCAAAAATTATAACCTCGGTTTTACTTTTCAGAAAAGGTAAAGATGAAGACGAAGAAATTAATCAATGCAATACTATGCGAAATTAATTCAAATTAAAATATGCATATCTTTTTAAATATGAATGGAATTTTACGTCAATTTCTCATTTATGCCTTAATAACTAGAACATTGTTTACAGAAATAAAAATAGGATAATGATTTAATACTGTGACAATGTGAACATTACTTTTTCGAAGCACGTTCAGAATGTTCTCAATAAAATTCCATTCATTCTGTCATACTCTCTTTACAGCTTTCATTGTTTTGTTTCCTTGTTCCAACGCAAAAAATCTTAACACACAACTTTCTCATTTTCGCTACAGTAAACAAAATACAGCTTTCTTTATGTAGCCTGGGAATGCTATGAGGCTTCCAGAAAATTTAGATCCGGAAGGAAATAAAATAGAAAAGCATATAGGCTGTGAGAACATTTCTGCGACAGAGACAGGAAGAACAAATGTTACGAAAAGTAAAAGTCACGAAGAAAGAAAGCTTACTCACACATCACTATCATATCTATTGTTCAGACTCTTAGAAATGTCCGAGACAATGCTTAGAGCATGAGTAAGGAAAAAGTAAAAGTGATTACAATCATCATAAACTTCTGTAGCTGACTTTCTCTTCCAAAGTGTAAAGATGCTTTTGACTCTCATGAGCAGATTTCGTAATATGATGAACCGCTACAACGCGGAGTTGATTTTCTGGAAGAAACTTTTCGTTTCTTGCGACCCGGGACTTTCTATTAATGTCTTCCTGAAGTTACTGATTGTAGAAGCTAACTATAACTTAAGCTTACGCAGTCACGTGTCACAAGTTTCTGGAGAACTTAAGTTACGCAATTGTTCCCAGTACTGCATGCGTTAAAATCGTTTTTAGTTTTCTATTGAAGCGTATATGAGGAAATATAACAGCTTAGGACTCCCTTCGATGCATATTTTTCGGTTTTATGAGGATCAAAAACAAACAAAATGTGTATTAAAAAGTTCAAGTTTTTGTCAATTTATATCTACTCTGAATTCTGTACAGCCTTCCTATGAAAAATCTTAAATCAAATAATTTTCATCAGTGCCCAGGACGCAAGCAATATATGACTTTAATTACGTTTAATTAAGTAATAACACATAGCAGCTCATTGTCATTCTTAACAAAACCACTAATTTTCTTAAGCACGAACACGGGTTATATGTAAGTCTGCTTGCCAATGCTTGCCTGCCGTTCAAAGTACTTTCTTTCACAAAAGATATTACTATAACTGTCTAAACCAAATTGTGTAAAGTTTGCAAAACATTCATTCTTACTTCTCCAACACTCGTCGTGCGTATGGTATTTGTCAACCTACAACTTTCTTGACACATGACCGTGACATTAAGAAGATTACAGACTTTCTCTCAAGATTCTACCAAGCAAGTGCTTATTTTTCTTTAGCGCTTCTATTTTGAACATAAAATTATGAGTTTCCTGCGTCAGTCTTAAATATAGAGTCTATCATATCCACACTTCCCAGATACATTATAATGGTATTCAAGCAAGACGCCAGATCAGAACTATTTCAAGACACTATCCTCTCTTGGACAAATCCTCTATGCTAAACATTCGTTCTGTTTTTCTTATTCGAAAATTTTTAAGCATACGCATATTTTTTACCATGTCTTGTCATCTCCAAAATACTCGTCTGGGACCTTTACTTCATTTCATTTTGAAAGGATATTCTAGAGACCCGCTCTGCTCCAAATATAATTTTACGTTTAGTTTTCTGCCTTCCGTCCAACACAAAACTTTAGAGCATACATTTCACTCCTGCATTCCAACAATCTTTACCAGTACTACCCAAAGAGAATCTTCATTATTCATTCATGCGGAAACATTTGGCATAAAAATAACCATCTACATACTCTCTTGACTGTTTCTGAGCCCAGAAACTATTCCTAAAGAAATCCACGCGTCTTTATCAAAGCCAGGAAACAATGGTTTTTTTCAATCCTTTGTCTTCTTATATCCACAGTGAAACGATTTAAGCCTTACTATTTACCACTGTGAAGTAAAATCTATCCAATTTATTTTATACAAGTTTGGGGAATTTTTCCGATTTAAACTTTTGACAGATTCCAAACTTATTTATTTTTCTATACGCAAAGGTTAAAATGTGTAGTAGCTTTAACTTACCTTTCTACAGAGCAAGTCCTAAAATAAACATAACATTCCAAAAGTAATAACAAGCAGAAGACGTGTGGTTTACATTGGCTTTGTACTGGTGGAACTTTGCATTTCAAATATTTTCTCTTGTCCCACTTTGAACATTATGGCAAAAGATTATCCAGCAGCTAGAGCACATGTTGTGAATTTTGAACAAGAATTTCTGGAAAACATTTACAAAAGAAAAATATTTGGACAAAACTCGCCTGGCACTTGCTAAAGCCTCCAGGGAAATTGTTTGCAAGTGACAAAGGAAAATAAGTATTGTCCTGAATTTCAAATGTTCCCTTTGCTCATGCAAAAATTCGATCCAACTTTTAGTCTAGTCCTCTTTTGCTTGTGTAATAAGACTCCTTATCCGATCTGCTGAATGAATGGAAATGGAAATAGGAAATGATTTCGGCGATAGGTTCTAACAATTTGCGTGTGCTAGTAGGTCCAATCCCCAACGCAATACCAAAGACATACCAGATCCAACAATAGGCTCTCTTTTAGAATTCTTTTTTGCTACAATCAATAGTCACGTACACACATGAAGGAAAATGTGTTTTCTCTATTGTGAGAACAGTTCACTATCCTTAAATTTACGGAAGAATTAAATTTCAACATGAACTACGAAGGAAATTGCCTTTTGTGCTGCTTGTAAGGGTAGGATTTTAACGAAAATAGCTTTCACTCTGAGTTGACTACATCAAGTCAACATTTTTTCATAACAATTGTGTGAGCAAATTTCGATCAAAACCATTAAGAAATAAATTTCCTCATTCCTTTAACAAGCTGTACAAAACATACAATTTGTAACTAAACATACACTAATTACACTTTTTGTAGAATCAACACAAACATCTTTCTAGGTCTTGGAACTTCTTACGAAAATTCATATCTTCCTTCCTGTTCCATTCTTGACACTCAATTGACTGAAGTTTCACCTTTTCCTTTCTTTCCTATGATCCACCTATCTTAGGTAAAATTCCCGGAGAGTAGCTTAACATTAAAAATGGCTTCAGTATCTAACATGTTTTATAGTAATTAGTTTGTAGTTGTTAAAACAGAGAAAATCTCATTTAAAATGATCTACATCACTGATGTGATATTAAATACTAATGCGAAATGGAGTACATTAATTAACCTTAAATTTTTACACACCTTCAGTTTTGTGATAACGTTACGTAATGTATGGTTTCTCGTTGTCGTCGACTTTATCTTTATTCACTGACATAATGCATGACCTCCCATATGTCATGTTCTTCATCAAAACTTGTAGTAAAAATTGAGTCTTCAGTGTCATAAGAGATTGACCAGGGTATTAGAAAACCTAAAGTAAATATGACATTTCGTCAATTCAATTCATTGAATAAAAATGCCTTGAAATGTGTAGTGTCACATTCATCCACGTTGCTTAGTCCCCGCTTACAATTCCTATTGTGTAGTAGTTTTTTCAAGGTTTTCTACATCAATTTAAATTCTAATGTAAGAACGAGTTTTTCTTTTCCAAGCTCACGCACGATGCACTTTTCACCCAAGGTTCATTTTCATTATATGAACCACTCATTTTAAATGTGAGGGGAGGTGTTCTCTTCCTTTATGCACTTTCTCATTCCATTTTGTGAAATACCATTATTTCGTCCAAAATGCATAGTAATTTCGTCAAAGTAATGCAAATGCAACGCATTTTTCTATTTCTCTGAGGGAAACTTCTTTTTTTAGGAAATTCTATCCTATTCAAGCAAGGAATAAGTTTAGGAGGAGGTAGGTCCCCAGCTTTTTTTTACTGCTAATGTGGAAAGAGAAACATCGTCATAAAAAAAAAAGATCTCAAGACCGTAGGACTATAAGTACAGACTTCACTCGTTTCCTCCACCTTGTTCAAAATTATTTGAAAAACTTTCCTTTTTATTAATGCATGCTTGCATTCTGTCTGCATCCTTCTCCTTTGCAACATGCAAATCAGTTATTCTTTTAAAATGCATGCTTCCTCATCCCAAAGTTTTACTCACGCACGAATTTCTGTCAACCGTCAAAGTTTTTAGAGATGATTCGTAGACGTACATGACTCTATCCGCTACTTTCTATTTCTATTTTTTCCAAGTGAAAGCAGAAAAAATGTGTTTTTAGTACAATATAAACCTGAATCCTGTGAACCTGAGCTTCAACACCTTTTTTGTTGAATTAGAGCGGAGTATAGCGGACGTGGTAGTATGCAAAGGAAATGAAAAAATATTTGTTTTTGTCGGGCTCGCCTACCGTCCTCTGAGAATCTCATAGGGATTAAAAACACACTTGAAGAGCATTCTTGAATAAATGCATCTCTTGCAGACTGAGTAAAGCAGTCTAATAGCATTAAATGACCATATTTTGACGTTGACTCTCTTGAATTGTAAGTATTATAAATACGATAGAGCCACCCAGAGCAAAAGTGAGTTTACCACTGGAATTTTCCAGACATCTATCTATAGTACAAATGATCTTTCTCCTTACCTTTCTCGTTTTCATTTACGCTAGAAAGCAAATGTTAACCTGTACAGAGATAATAAAATGATTTGGAAAAAGAAACAAATTCTTCCTGTACTGAATTACCTTTGTTCTAACCTAACCTTCAAAAAAAGGAAAAGTGGGTAGTCGGTGAGATAGCAAGTGCAATAGGAATAGTAATAAATTTTCCGAGCTACCTTTGTACACGCACACCTTCACTTTTTACTTACCCTGATAACAGCAATATGGAACTGTAAAACTTCCATTATTTCTTTCCAAAACCTAATGCACCGTGAGGCATTTTATTCTCGTGGAGAATTGTGCAACGGATAACTCTCATATTACAGCTCACGTGTTTGTATGTAGTAGTTTGTCAAAAAGGAGGTACTGTTCTAGGAACCGAAATATTATATCCCATCAACCCTCCATTTCCTCGTCTTTATGATCTGTGCATTTTGCTTTGGTGCATTACTTCAGGTTTATAAATCAGCAGCAATGTCGGAAGTTTCTGACTGAGTTTTAAAAAAAAGATGGAAACCGTTGCCGGCTGTTGCTCCACACAAGTTTTGACAGAAGTAATAGAAAGAAAATAAGAGGATGGTGGGGAAAGTCGAAACAAAGGTAAACTTTCTTCGTTCTTTGTGACTTTTTGCTTCTTGAAATTTTAAGGTGCATTTTATTGTTGTTCATCTTCTACCCATTCTTCATTTTTATGAGGGAAAATGTCACGGTGTAAAGAAGCAATTGGTACTGATAAAAAAAAGAAAGTTTTCCGAAAGGATTCGTAAAGTGCAATAATTTTTCTTTGGAACGAGCAGAAGAAGAAAGTTCCGTTCTGATTGGAATTGGGAGCGTATACTTATCCCAAATCCTTGTAAAGAGTGTCTAGTTTTTATGGTAAAATATAATAGTGTAAAAAGTTATTATACCAGTAGAAAATCTTTGCCAGGAATGACAAAAGCGATAGCAGATGAAGAAAATCTCCCATCTGGGACTATTTACGAATCCATTATAGCGTGTTCTATTATACATAACGGCTTTTATATGTCGTTGGTGAGATTGGAGAAGTGAAAATATTATTTTTACCGGAAGCCGAAATATTCCCAAAGCTTTCTCCCGTTCAAATCATGCTTAGGAACTATTTCCACAATTCTTCACACATCGACTTGGAAATCAAAGCCGAACGTTAACTTGAAAAGGATTGAGATCTGAAAAGAAAGGATTACTACAGTTAAAAAGGAATAGCCGTAAATTCTAAATCTGAGAATATCGCTTTCGAATCGTTTATTTTTTGCAACTTTCTTCCACTCAATTCTCTTCATTGTGGTTGAACGACTGTAAATATTCCATATTTGTAATTATAAATGAGCAAGAGAATATTTATACATACTTTGAACCGTTGAAATAGACTGCGTCAATCTCTTAAAGGAATCTCGGAAATGGAATAATCGACACTCTTCGTACGGCTTATGAGTGTTATCGTTAATAATCTTTGCCGTTCTAAAGTATGAACATGGACATGGCGTGAACAAAAATATTACTTTTGTTAACAAATACTACTTTTATTCCTTCATTCATTACATGGAATTCTGGCTCCACGTAGTAAAATGCATAGTGGTAGAAGCCTTTCCGGTATTAAGGAATGGAAAGGTTCTTCTTACTCATGTCATAAAATGCATGTTGAAGAGTAACTCCAGTAAACGTTACTAGCTCCACCTATACCTTGTGGAACAAGCAGCCGTTGAAATTGCGTTATCAATGTCGTAACCGTTCTCTCTTTGTTTAGTGAGGTGGCGTAGTTGCAATGTTTGGCGGCCAGGGGGATCTGGAAGTTCCTAAATATTTGAGTAGCCGTTTGGTGAAAACATTCTATTCTATTTCTACTGAAGGTTGGTCTCAGATTTCCCTCAAACAGAATCTTTAAGAAGCTGTCATCCACTAAATGTATTAGTAAAACATGTATATTTAAAACAGTAATTATCATTTTTTGGCAATGCTTCGTTTTCCAAAACTTCCAATATCGGGAGACATATTTCACGTTATAACTTACAAGAAGACAGCATATTATTCCTTGTCATTTTATGCTTACATATACGATCCTTTAATCATTAGTTGTTGTGTTGCGGTTTTCTGAACAACGAAAAGTTTCATGTACGTTAGAAGTGCAAGCTGCAAGATAAACAAGAATATTGTAGGAAAATGCTAATGGGTGAAAGTTTAGGATAGAAGTTTTGTACGATTACCTTCTACCACCCAAACCGTGGTCTTAATGCAATGAATGACAAAATGGCATATGCAATGTCGCTCTGGCAGTAGTAACAGCAGCCGATGTTGTTTTACAGAAAATGAGATTTGAAGAGGAACGTGACTTGCCTTGAATATGATACTTTCCCTTCTCACTGCCAAAGTATTTCCCATCACACCGGATGATGATGATGCAACTTGATGCTACTCTTTGCATGTTTGTTTTGTATACATACCCATTATCTGTAGTATGAATATTCAGGGGATGATGTAGGTCCTAGATTAGTCTAAAGGAATGATGACATGTCATCACATCTCGTTGTGGCAAGAAAATGGATACTATGAAATCTACAAGGCGTATTTCTGCTTCCCCTTCATTTTTTCATATGTATGCCTTCTAATGAAACGAAGTGAAGGTAGAAAGTACTAACATCCGGTATTATAAACGGACGAGAACTGCGTAAGTTTGACTGCGAATTATAATAACGTTATTGTGGTTTTTTATGGTGTTACGTGTAAGTTAATGATTGGGGGCCTAACTACAAAGGCAAAAAAGAGATGCAAATGATGATGAATCCCGGTGGAAACTCACATCATCATCATTCAAAAATCTTCTGCATTTTACAGACAGACTAAAGGTAAATAGAGATTATTACTTCTGACTTTATGCTTGTATGTATTACATAAAATACCAACATTAATTACAAATGACTCAATATGAATATAGGACTCGTGTATTCAGAACAAGGACCCAGTGGTTTACTGGAATATCTTAAATGGAATACCCCTTGGGACTTAAGACAACATACAACATGATTTTATTCATTGGACTTTAATAACTTACACAATGTACAACAAAAGTTTTTAAAAAGTGAATCATATCTATCGTATAAACAAATCTATGAGGTGTATCCTTTACACAATTCGCCTAACCTCAAAGAACCGCTTGATGTACACAACCTGGGAAGCTGTAACTCCAAGCACAAGAAGAGCTTCAAAAATAACCCAGGCAGTTACACGAAAATTCGTGGACTCATTGATTCTGTGATGGATCTTATCTCGAACTTCCATGTAATCCTGCTCACGTCTTATTCCCAGAATAGCTGCCCTAAGCTCTCTTATCATGACTTCAAATTTCTCCGGTTGGATTTCTTCCTTTTCCTGGGAACTGTAATCACCAAAGTCCGAGATGGGCACCGGAGTTTCACCGATTTCAACGGTGAACATGATTTCCTTAGGTGTGACCGTGGACATCTTATTGCTAAAACAGTATGTGTAAGTTCCAGCTTTTGAAGCGGCAATGGTGACCTTCCCACTACTTTCTCTCTCTTTCATGTGCACCACCTCATTATCGGGATCAGTGATGGTAAAGTCAATGTCCAGAAAACCACCGTTAACTACTTCGAATGTTATTCCAATCTTTGTGTTTACATCCAACTTATCGAAAAAGCATTCTTCGGCCACCGCATCTATAAGTACTCGATAACTATAGCTGGAATGGGTCAATTCCACCAGTAGAATGACAACTGTGAGGAGCCGTCGAATATCCAAAGGGGTAATATTCATTTTGAAGCCTTTTGGACTGTAAGATGAAGAATCGACACTGTATAGATTATAACTAGTTTAACTTAAATTAGTCAAACTGTTTTATAAAAACTAATTCCCACAGATGTATTTTGATAAGAAATCACAAGATCGAAATCCTCATAAATCAAAACAGACTGAATACTTATGTTGCTGAAAGAGAGTTTCAGACAAATTGAATTTTTAACTTGGTGACCGATTTTGAATTTTAGGTATTTTCCGTATTCGCGCTAAAACTCAAACTTGGAGATTCTTGATGCAAAAATACTAGTACGTGAACTTATCATGCATCATTCGGGGTGGTATAAATCCAATTGAAATTACTCGCATACATATTAATTTTCTTAGAAAACATGGTTTTATTGCCATAAATTAAAAAATTGCCTGTTCAGGACAATAAATCATAAATGTGCATCTGCAAGCTAGCATTCTGTTTCAACTTCCATGGAACACTTCGTTCAACAGAACAATGCTTAATAATAAAGAATTGTGTTCAAACATAACATATTCAACTATTTAGTTCACTTGAAGCCTAAAGTTGCGTTAGCATGTCTTGCCAATAAATGTACCTACTTACTATACCCATTTGATAGATACCTAGACTGATAGAGCTGAACACAGCAATACGCTGAAGGCCAATGCAAGGTAGAAATTTGAAGTACGGGTCAATGTACGATTCAGTTAAAAATGTTTTCTCTTTTGAACGCTACATGCTTTGTAATCACCCGTTCATTATGTTGACTGGCGCCAATTTTAAACAAAATCGACTCGTTCAGCATAAAATTTAATTGAGTTTGATATCGACTTCGTACGGAGTAAGTATCTTGATGGAAGAAATTGTTTACACGGTAGGTTTGGAATTCAGGAAATGAATTTATTAGGTTTACATAAAGCGAGGAAGAAAAATGTTTTCTATTTTCTATGGATTTTCTTTGGGAGATATTATTTTACAAAACTGAAACTGAATTTTACTTTAGAAGCAGTCATTTCCTTTTTGATCAGTTTTTTGATACATTCAGAGAAGGAAATTCAATTTCAAATAAAAAGTAAAAATCGTGAAAGTTTATTCTAGGTTTTTGTACTTTTGTTTACGGCCGTTCTGTTTCTACGCCTAAGCGATAAAATCTTAAGATGTTCACAAATTATAAGAATGGAAAAGTTCCATCTTACAGACTTTGGAATAAAAGACAAAAAGTGCAGAGATGAAACGGAAAAAATGATTCAAAGGGGAAGTAAAATAGTTGGATATGGAGTAGAATAGAAAAAAAGTATTTTTATGTGTTCAATTTCTAGTCGGAAACGTTAGAAGCGAAAGTAACCTTCCTGCATTTTCTTTTCAACCTTGGCACTTTTGTTGTTAAAAACTTTGTCATTTCATTGCCTTTTGAGCTAAAAGAAAAGGGACGCAACAACTGAAACAAACTTTTGCCCGGATTAATTTCTCTATATTTTATTTACTGCTTTAAATAAATCCTCATCCAGTGAAATTAAGAAATAGTGAGGGAAGAATCGCGCAGTCAATTAAAAATTCTGTTTGTATAGATATCCGTAATCAGAAATACAAACTGATTGAAACGATTGAAATTGAAAGCTGGCAAACTATTCAAAATGTAAATCCGACTTAAGTAAAATCGTCAAGTATGATAATGATAATGATGACCTTCTTCAACATGATTCAAAATCAGATTTAGGCTGAACCCGTTTTCCATAATCTAGGCTTTGCTTGTTTGGATTCCATCTAGGTTCATCCCTATAGTCTAACTTCTTATTTCTACACAAAAAAGGATAGATTATTCTGTACTGATTCGGAACCCTGGTATTTTTATACTCGCTTTAGATTATGGATAGGATTCCCCATGCAAATGTCTCCGTTTTGTGGAGGCATTATGAAATTTTTTTATTCCCCTTCGTAAAATGATGAATCGAACCAAAAGTTGCTCCCCAAGTTTTCTATCTGCAGTCATCAGATTCTGTTCAATTGCATATGTAAGATTACATCGTATCAATATTTTTCCATCGGCTTAAGGTACTATACGGGAGTGGGAGATATAAAGTGCAAATTAAATTCTAGAAGAGTAAAGTAAAATCGTCATGAATGACTGCGTTGGGAGAGTCATCAGTATCTTTAACAGTTTGTACTGGGACCACGAATCACGAATAAAGGACAAATCCATTTTCATGTTGGTATCATTTCCTTCATCCTTCCCCCATAAATGAAACATTTCCATACTCTAGCACAACCGCCTCCATTTCTTGCAATCATTTTCCATAAGTGAATGATAGAGTGATATCTTCTAATGGATTTCTAATATAAAATCTGGAAGAGGATGATGGAACACAACTTCAAACTTAGCCAGTGTAATGGATTTTGATTTAAACTCCCCAAAGCTCATTATAAAACTTAAACTTGAGACGAAGCATAAATTATTTGGCAAAGCTGATTAGTTCCGTATTCATCTTGAGCAAAAGTAGAAACAGTTTAAGAATCATACATATAAATCTGTTTCATCCCATAAAACAAGAAAAAAAGACATTATATAGATTTGACATTATCTTAATATTAATTTATGAGAAGCTATACTGTACAATATCATTTAATAAAATGTGCTTTCAAGCAAAACAACTGTATTTCAGCCTTTGTAAGAAAAGAATGATTCATGCAATGTCGAAAGCACTCACTTTAAAACCGAACTGGAATGAATTATTTAGAAAGACATGCTAAAGTGCTAACTCGGCAAAAGCACCACAAAAGGGACAATATAACCGCACTATCGAGTCGAGAATGGTTGAATAAAACCAGTACGTATATTGCCGCACAGCATTGAAGAAGTGAAAGGTTGCTAATAATGCGCTTTACATTAAATTTCTTATCCCCATATGGGACGTTAACAGTCACTCACTCACAGAAAAATAAAGTTCCAGAATGAAGACGACATTCGGAAGCCAACTCATTTTCAGAAAACCAAACCTCTTCACATTTCATCTCTTCATTCTTCCCCAACCTTTTTGTAGTTCTAGCCTGCTTACTCATCTTTCCTTGTCTCTGCTTAGGTTCAGCCAAGCTTAGAAAAAATGGATATGGATGCATGCAGTTAAATATTCACTGGCATCTGGTTGACAGCGTAAAAGACGTATCCTTTCTCTTTCATATATTATTTGTGGTGGTAGATGAACCATGCAACTTTTTTTTTTATTTTTCATTGCCATTTATGGTTTAAGGACAGACAAGAAACTTGAAATGAATGGGTTGAAGACTTGAATGAAGTTTTGTGTTGCAGGGTTTCAAAAAACGGGGAAAGAGAATGGTTATTTGACTTGACTTTCCCTATTTCACTTTTTTTAAATCGAACGACAGGAGAGGTCCTCTTTTTTGAACATACTCCTCTCAGAAAATCATCTTCATTCTGTCATTCATGGGTCGGCTGAAGCACGTGCGGAAAAAATCCGAATTACTATACCTTCTGTATATCTTATAAAAACAGACAATGCTTGACGCAAAAAAAGTTGAGATCGTCAATACCACCAAGAGTAAACTATAATTACTTTTACTCCATAATATTACACCTAAGTACAAACTTTGATTAAACACTGCATCTGCATAAACTTTGATTTAGTTAAGTGGATTAGTATTAATCTTCAAGTAAACACTGAGTTCCTCACCAAAGTTGAGGATTACATTATTAATACAGACGAACAATAATTCTACGTATATAGGAAATGAGAGAATTATCACAGCTAGACTGCAAACCCTGAAATTTATTCAGTAAACTACATTGTATCACGCTACCCAATGCAGAAAGTCTAACACAATGTAATGGCCTTCCTTCCTGAAGTTTACGACTGCATTCAAATTAATTCTTTGATTTTGCTACGAAAAGAAATGGATTTAACGCATTAAGGTTAGTCAGAATATTATCATTACATTACATAGATTTGTTCACGAGATTTTGTGCCAACTACGATTATGCGGGCTTGCCCTTTAATTATCAGTAAAATTTACTTATACGTTATAATTAAATGCAGAACTTTTAGAATGCTGAAATACATTAATTCGAAATTCTGCATCACGCACTTTTCTGTGCATCAGGATTACAAACAATAATCACCAAAAAGGGCATATATTTCTTAGTTCCATACTTAATTATTTCCTCAGTCATAAAATCTAAAAGCATTTTGCTGCAAGTTCCCAATGTATTGCTATTTGGTAGCCTGAAAATCAAATATTAACAAGCGTGGCAATTTTTATCATCGTTCTTTTATTCAAACAACTTGCACGCGGCCATCATTAGGCTGTACAATCATTATGTTTAAGTTAATGAAGCTCAGTGAAACAGACTCGCTTTTGTAAATGAAAAAGGAAAAAACAACTTGTCAACATCTACCAGGAAAAAATCAATAAAACTGTGAAAAAAAATCAATGCATAACAATTCAAATCAACTACAACGCTTTGATGATCATGCTTTGAATTCAGTCAATTGGAAAGTGCGTCAATTCTTTGTATTCACATTCAAGCTCCCAAGCTCAGCCATAAAGAACAATGTGCATTTTTTGGACCTGGCACGCGACAATGAGGGATTATCCTCGATCCCTTTACCGTCGCATGCTCACGCTGCTCTATTCCTTTCATACTTGTTTTTATGTCATAAAAGGCACGCTTCCGATTGTGAATTAAAACGGAGTCAAAGCCCTCTTTATGTCAGTGCAGTACATCGTTATCGCCAGCTTGCATCCAACGGACTTGCGATCAAACGGCCAGCAATGCTAAATGAGTTGTCACTCCAAGTCAAATCCCTACTGATGATGGGTGCACGAGCAGCTATGATACTTGACAGAAAGAGTGAGACTGAAAAAAGCTCCTCTTGACAGAAGCAATCTATTTTTTTAGGTTTTCCGCGGGTTAAAAAGAAAACTGCAAGTGACAAAAGCATTATAGGCCAATTTGTTGCTGATCTAAAACGCTTGTAAGTACCCTTGTGGATAGCTCCTGCATCTCTACATTTTTCTTTAGATTTCTGTTTTCATACAAAAAATGGTAAAATAGACGCAGTGCACCGTTCACCTCAAAAAAAAAGTTCAACGGTAGAGGAAAAATGAATTTCTATTTTCTTTCGTGCACGTGAGATACCTTGTCGAAGTCTGAACTGCTGACTAACTTGATTTCATTTCTCTTGGGTGCGAAATAAACTACTCAAGAAAATTCAATTGATGAACATAAAAGACATTGCTTAGGCGCTGGTGCGAATAGAATCCATTTGGAACGTGTTCTTGGTTTAGGAGATGGTATACGCCTTATGGATTCGTGAGACGTCGATGGCATGTTCATGATCCCACCTCTCCTCCCACCTTTCCACTTCCTTAAATGTTTCAGTCTTCACAGGGTGCAAGTCATGGTCAGCAATTTTCTTAAGTAAGTGGGTAAGCCACCACCGTATTTTCTCAGTCGTTATTCTTAAACCTACAGTGAAGTAACCCATATTATATCAAGACTCGGTGAGTAAGAAATGGATGAGATGTCGCCCAAGATTTGTGACTTGTCAGTTAGACCTCTTCTCGTCAATATTTCATGCACAACGATAAACTAAAATATTCATGAAGTTCGGGACTGGGGAATAGCGATACGCTTGGATAGACCATTACTTGAGTAGCATAGGTACATCTTCTTTTTTCCCCTGACATGATGCCTTTAGGAAATGCGAGTAATTGAAGCATAAGCTTCCTTTAATTTTCCTGCTGGTTTGATAAATTGAAGTTGCTCGTAAAGTAAACTTAACAAATTTTTGATGATTTATGCATTTACAACGTATACCATAAAGAGGTTATATGATATTAAATGTTTCTATTAGACATGATTATCATGATTTCTTCGCTATGTTTATATTTACTTTAGTTTCTTGCTTTTTCCTTAAAAAATCTTGATTCGCCTTAAAAAATAAAGAAGAAAGAGAAAAGTTCATAACAAATTCCTTTCCGAAACACATTTTTTAACATCAGGGGCCCGAACAAAACCGATTTACGTAAGACCGTCTGTTTTTTAGTGGAAAGTATTACGTAAAATAAAATGGTACAAATACCAACATTTGTGAAAGGAGAAAATGTACCAGATATTTATTTCCTTATACACTTCTATGTCCCCTTGCATCTTGTTCGATTGTTCCTATAAAATTCAATGTGTATTTTACTGCGATCTAAAATATGTCACGTTCCCTCTCTCATTCAACGATGACGATTATCATTATCATCATTTCAGATACAGATTTTCCATTTGGCAGAAAATCGCGGCGGCTGAAATGTACCAATTATTTCATTTTATTTGACGATATTACTTACGTGCGTGTAGCTCACAACAATGGAGCTCGTTAAACACCCTTTCTCTTTATCTTCCTGAAGTGAATCTTTTACGCATACAAACTACCCTTTTTCCATCATTTTCTTTGCTCCATAGGGGAAAGTGCATTCTAGAATATCTGACTTTTATTGCAACCAAAATGAGATTTTGTTGAGTTATAATACAATAGTAATATAAATGATTTTTTGGACAATTCCAATCCTTGCTTCAATACAAACCCGCAGTTACTCCATTTTCTAATGATATCCAGCATATTTCAAATTCTGTTACTTCAAACTGCAATGGAGGGAAACCATTAAACATTTTCCGAATGGTATGAGAATAATAGGAATTGCATCTGCATTGTGATGAAGTGCATTTAAGAAGAAAACGAAAAATGATTGAAACAAGCAAAAGCACAGCTGAAGAATTTTCATAAAAGAGGATTGTCGGGATTTAAAAGCCACCGTGGTAGTAATGGCATTCTTTTGATTTTGGAACCACTGCCAATCCGAAAACAATGAGCCTATTATAAGGCTTCACTACACGTGTCCAACACAGTCTATTCTTTGGCTATTGCTTCGTACAAAAATCGTTGCCAAAAAATGCACCTTTTTTGGGAATTCCAAAAATAAAAATCTGATAACCAGAACATTTTAATATTTATAGCTTCCACAACCAACCCATGATTTATGATTTATGACAACAGAATATTTTTTTATCACTGGAGATCAGTCGTCTATTGACCGTGACAAAGATAAACAACTAGTGTTTGATTATTTGCTAGCATGACTGAGACTGTTTTCTTAATGCATTTTTATCACTTCACAGCCCATTTACCGAGACAGTAACTATTGATCCATCAAAGAGGATGTTACACTTCACAAATCAAAACACTTTATATTTTTTCCATTTTTTGGAGGCAGCTACATAATTCACAACCTTTGCTTTCTCCTGAAATCAAACTATATTGAAGCAGACACGCACTGATCATGAACTTGAACTAAGAAAATCCGATTACAATTGCAACTTTAAGAAACCCTACAGTTACAAAAGTGCCAAGTATAGACTTTCGTCCTTAACGAAAATATATCATCGATCGACTTTCACAAGATACATGCCGTACAGGAACTAAAAAATGCTGAAGTTTTCCGAAGATCTAGTTATGATGGTTGTGTGTATCTCATAAGCAGTAAAGCATTTTATTATTTTCGCACGAGCCGCTTCCTAAATCGGATAAAATATGAACATTTTACTCCCTGGAATGATTTTGGTAGAAAGACACTATATACATATAAAGCCAACTTGGATACACCTATTCTTGTGGTAACTCATGTTCAATATATAGCCATAGTTCATTTTGATTCCTTGGGTTCTGGCTCTGGATATGAAATGAAAGTTTATGTTTTGATATCTGACTTTCTTTTTTATCCGCATAATGGCAAAATGCGTGTATAATCGAATAAAAGAGTAATAACGAGAAAGTATATGTACGTGCGGTTCTCTGGCACGTGTAGCTCAGACTCAGTAATTTTTGCTCTCTCATGTGTCCCTTAATATTGTTGTTTTAGTAGAGAGCACAGGTGAGTTTTAGCAATATTTCTGCATGGAAAATCCGTATGCACTAAAATAAGATTAGGCGGATGAGCGGCCCTTAAAGTAGGAGAAAGTGGTGTGCGGAAAGAAGGTTTAAAAACATTCTACTTCTTGGGCACATACTCTCCCGGAAATACGCATAAGACGTGAGCGAAATAATGTCTGATGGTTTAGCAAGCAAGATAATAATAATAGCCGTAATGACTACAAAGCGTTCATTCTTCTTACAACCTGCTGGAAAGTATCCTTGAAACAGTGGGTAACTACGGAAAGAAGGAATCCCTAGAAGGGACCTCTGGGGATCTACCTCAATTGAAGTAATGTTATCGCCGCAGGCCTTGCTTACCTTTCGTTCGTTGCATGTCTTTGTGGGAAAATAAGGAACATCTGACAAGTTTAGCAGTAAACCGGAAGTAATGTTTCAGAAGATGCTCGTACAATATACATATTTTACGGATACAATGCAGAAAGTATTGTTGAAGCGAGGAAAGAAGTTGATGCTATTTGATATAAATGTATTATCTTGGTACATTGATGATAATATAAGAAAACAAAATAAAAAGAAGTTCACTCAGGTTAAAGATGTAACAGGATGGAACGTTGGAACAAGTCCGGAGGGACAAGGGAAAAAGTAATATCTTGTTTTTCGTTCATCTCAAGCCTAAAACCATTTATCAAGAAAGAAACGAGCCTTTCCCTTCCGTCCCTGCAAAATACGCTTTTTCAGTTCTTACAGAAAACCCAAACTATAGTCTCCACTTTGGAAAAAATGAGATTATTTTTGATCTACCAGCGCATTTTTCTTGAAAGTGTACGTACCTAGATACTAACTTTGAGTCAAGTGAGAACAAAAGGAGCAAAAAGAGGAATAAAGGCGAATAAGCGCTTTTATTAGAGAGAAAAAATGAAGAAGCGAAAGCACCTAGTTAAGAAATTTAGAAACCATTTTTGGCACAAAGAAAGTTCTTACCTGCAGCTGGAGAAAGCTTGGTCAGCACACAATATCGCTGCTTCCACTGTAAAAAAGATATAATAATAAAATGAGAGGAACTCCAACTGCTAAAATAAATTGCTTATGGGCTCATAACTTTGCGTCAGTGTTAATACTCTAGAGAAAAATTGAAAATACATGAATGCGTCTTTCAGGGTCCCCTTTAATATGAGGAGAATAATAATGAGATGTAATGAGAAAAATGCTAATTTTATTAAAAATTATGATGACAGATGCAGCCTATAATGTTTCTCTTTATTAGCTAATAAGGCTTAATATAACTTTCGATTTTTAAATGTTTTAGTTTGGACTTAATGTGCTTTATAAAAAGGAAACGGTTCCAAATTAGAATAATCTTACCCGCTTCAAATCACGAAACTTGGAAAACCCTTCCACGATAATCACCTCGCTTCCATTGCCTCCGCCTGGATTGGCGCCACTGGTTTCACTCATTTTTATTCACAAAGGTGAACAGTGCAAAAAAAGAACAGATAAATTCCAAAGCAATTCCAATTCCAATTTTATCGTTTTTTCACTCTTAACTACTTTCTCTATTGACTTGTTTACACAAATACAAGCGATGGCGTCTTCTTTTTAATTAAGCTTTGAATTCATAGACGGTTCATATTTTACTTTTTTAGCTTGCACTACCTAATCGTAGTCACATTCTTTCTCTGGAAGGTGATAATGAAGCACTTAGACTGAACCAAAAAATTCAAGATTTATTGCTGGCATGTCCCAAGAAAAGATTGAAACTCTATGACTTAGGCTTCTACATTTATTTCCTACTTCCACATGCTCCTCTTGGACAAAAGAGAGTTGATTTAAGATCCTGGAGAAAGTACGTTATGAATACAGAGTAGGATCTACTTCCTTGGCATTCTTTATTAGTTAAGCTTACATATAGTCTCTGTCTTCCTTTGTCATACTTGAACACATGGCTAGGTTCTGCTGTTCATTTTACACTGAGGTGAAAACCTCACAAACAAAAACTGCCAAAAATGTGAAATCTGAACACGTTCTTTATCTCATTCTTATCCACAAAAATCCACCTTCTTTGACATCAACACTGTACGAGTCAACTCACCACCTAAAAATGGAATATGTTATTTTCAATTTGAAGAGAAGGTTCATTTATTGCATCTGTTCCCAAATTAGAATTTTTAGAGTTTTCCAATTCTCCTTTTGTCAACTAATTTGTCATAAAAAATGGCATTGTTTGGAAGACTGTAGCATGTATTAATATGGGCACTTTGACATGAGACGAAAAGAAAAGCTTCATTTAATCAAATCAGCTGCAATGTCTGCAGTTCAGTCCAGAATAGCAGAATTCACCGGTAGACTGCAATGCGATTTGAAATCCACTCACATTATTCCTTGCTGCAAGGTCTTAATGGGCTGGCCATAAAAATCAGCAAGTGGCTTTTTAAAAGGTTCGGAGCTGTGAGATAAGTAGAAAGTGTAATCAGAAGCAGCAGGAATCCTAATCCACATAAATTATCAGTTGTCTCCTATTCTTATTGTCATTTTCATTCTCTCGATTTTGCTTTCCATTTATTTCCAGTTTATTCAACGACCCACCTCTTTTTTCCTTAGAGTTACAACTACTCTCCCATTTTCCCAGAGATTAAGATGGAGTGGTGTTCTTAAGTGTCTGTAATGCCAAATGTCCTCCCTTCTCAGCTTTGTCACAAGGGTTTTGATTGTATGCGAGTGTTTGGCTAGTATATACTCTGCAGATACTTCACTTCCAATAGCTCTTGTCCTCCGTCCATAATCACCTTTTTCTCACGACCACGGTACTTTTTTAACAGCTTTGATATCCGAGGAAAAAAACTCTTTACACCACACCATTCAAACTTATGCGATGTAACGTGCAATAGAATTTGGCTGGCATCGACTTTCGGAAGAAAACACACACCCTCCTTATACTCTACTAATCTTTCTAACGCCTTTTCACTGAAGAGAAAAAAACTATTTTTTATTTGAATAAACCAGTCACATCCGAGGATGTTAGATGAAATAAATTATGTTTCAACCAGGAGAAAAAGGACAGAAAACGTGTGTCCTTACATCTTGTACTTATATGTGCAAGTTGCATTTAAGTAGATTGAGATCTCCCTCTTTTCTCTAAAGATGAATAGGAAGAGTTGATATCGTCGAGTAAAAGTAGTGCAGTGAGAGCTGCAACCAACTGACTCAAACTGACGGTGTGGCTGATGGGAAAACCAACCAAGTTTCCGCTAACAGAGTGGAGAAAATTTTTACTGCTGCTGTTGTAAGAAACTCTAGGAAAACTACTGTAAGGAACACTCTTACAACAAGTTTCTATGCGTTCATAGTTTTTTCTGAGTTGTAATGTGCGTATCGCACAGACATTGTGTCGTCTACATTATGGCTATAATGATATCCCCGAGAAAGGTTACACTTCCACAGAAGCAGTTGTTCTAAGCCTCGGTACGTAGTGAGGGAAAGGGGGAGTTTTCCCTTCAAAGAGTGAAGTGAGTGAAAAAGAGAGCAAGGAACTTTGCCGTAGTAAACAGCAGCCCAGAAACCCAAAGTTCTAACCAAACCGATTGTGTGTAGCTGCTTTTGGAGTATAAATTCAAGTTCAAAGCCTTCTCCTTTCCTTTCATGTCTCGTGCTTTGCACACGAGATGTGGGACTTATGGAAAGAAAACCCGTAAGCTATGCGTAGAGTTTGTTTGCTTGGTTTTTTGGTAACGTAGATGTGCGTAGCATTTTTCTTAAAAAAGGCAAAGGTTTATAAAGAGTGGAACAAAAAGTTAAAAGCTTTAGATAAGTAGCTGACCGAGGGTAAAGAGGTGCAGATTTTTATGATTCCCAAGCAATATTGTAAAGGATCGTTTTCCATTAAAGTAGACCAAAATGAGTTACCAAGATTTCGGCTAAATCCAACATT
>JAANSQ010000217.1:0-31451 GCA_036850885.1 Lepidocyrtinus dapeste
ACTTGAATATTTTCCCATGTTTAGGCTACTGGTTGATTAACACTGCCGTGACCAAACTTCTCCCCTTCATGAAAAGATGAATCAATGCAAGAGAAGCCTCATCAAAACCCTTTATAAAAAGAGTACAGAGGCGTAGGATACTCACTTTTTCTGGCTTATTTCGATAATCAAAAAGTCGATTGTGTCGCGCGTTTATTTTTTCGCGCTTTAAATAATCTCATTTATTTTCACGACCCCCAACATGAGTTACTAGCAACCTGAAACAGCGTTGCAAATATAACGGTTCTCATGTATTGTATACTGTCATAGGTGACAAGCACTCACTTCCCGCAAGGCACTACAGGTCATGTAAATTCCCGAAAGAAATTATTTAGAAAAAACAAAGGTTTAAGACCATTTAGATAAAATTGTAATAAAATTAAATGAATTATACATTTCAAAAAAATACCCTCTTACAATATTTTTTGCGAATGTAAATTGTATGACTTATTACGTAAATTATGAATGTGTGAACCTTCATTATAACAAGAATAGAATACTTCCTAAAAGATAATGATAACGAAAATACAGGAACGAATCGAGAGAAAATGCATGTGGTCATTTGTTAACCAAAATGCGAAATTGGATCAGAGAGGAGGCAAAAAAATAAGATGAATTTTTAAATGTGCTTCATCATCATCATCTTGATCGTTTCAGGTTAGACTGCGTCTTTCCTGTAGCTTAGCTACTGCAGTAAAGACTGCAATATACAGCCAAAGCAAGTCGTAACACCGTTGAAAGGAAATAAAAAGATGATAGAGCAAGATGAAAAGTAGTAAAAAAATAGGAAGAAGAGCCGACACGACGAAATGGACATAAAATACAGAGGAATTCAAAGGAAGAACTTAGGATAAGGAGTAAGTGGAAAAACAGAAAAAAAAGAAGAGAAGGACGACAGATCTTACGTAGGAATCCGCCTTCAATTGTGATATGTAATTTTTAACTTTTTGTCATCGCTGTTTTCCTCTGTTGTTACGGAATCGGCTCACCCAATGAAGCTAAATCAAGGCGTTTCGTCTGGCCCATCAAGAGCCAATGAGTTCTGGGGTTGCGCAAACCAAACACTGCACAAGAGCATTGAAACATACTCAAATACGTATATTGGAAAGCAACATTACAAGGAATGCTCAGTTTGTTTCTGTCTGTCAGCTCAGTTGAAAGAGTAGTACGATACGATCATCATCGAGCAAAGAACATGTAGCAATTCCATTCGTTTCGAAGCAAAAAAAGGATGTATCTGTAAGCCAGAATCGTCAGACCTGAGCCAGAGAGAGTCGCGGGCCCACACAAACAATTTTACGTGCTCGAATCGTCCTCATCACACAAAATGCTCAAGTTTATGTCTATTTTCTTCTATTTTTCTCAGTTTTACGCTCCTTCTCATCCTCATCTCTGTCCTGTATCAATTTACTACAGATGCAAAGTATGTACTTGCTTAAAAATAAACCATGCACAAAATTTCACCTCTGATAATTCTCTTGATAAGCATGACTTTAAGTAAATTATTCTCAATGATGATTACAATTTCGGTTATTATTATATTTACCATATAAATATGCGCGACTATGCCGGTGCAGGAAACTAGAAAGCGTTGAGTCACTACTTTGAAATTCATGATAATAATACATTTTTTTGTGGCGAGTCTGAAGCAAGTGCTAGAAAATAGGGGGCTGAGAAGGTAGCAAAAATTGTATGAGGACTTTCCCTTTAAGTACCTCTATTACCTCTTTCTCTCGTACCGCCAACACCAATGCGAGTTCCGCATCGCATTATGAGCGACGTGAGAATGGATCAAAATGTATGAAAGAAATGCTGCACGAAACTATTCTCTTGTACCTTCATCTTTTGCGGAGCTTATTCCTTGGATGTTTGCAGTAGCAACTTTTCCCTTTCGTATTGCTTTGCCTCCTTACTCTCCCGCATATCTCATTTCAAATCCACTCTTGTTTTACAGTGATATTCTTTTTTTATATGAATATTACGAGTTCAATTTCAATTGTGAACATTGCTGGCGTATCGTGTGCTTCTTCCCTACTGCTTCTTTTTTATTCTTTCTGTGTGGATACGAGCAGTTGCAGTTTTTTAAAGGAAAATGAACAAAATGACGATGATGATGCACATACACATGAAATATCTGCCTCAACTAGAGAAGAAACATTTTCTATCTTGTTTTAATGCTACAACCGGGGTGGTTCTTTTTTCGGCTCCTGCTTTTGCTCTTCTAGCTTCAAACATAAAACATATACGATTGTTGACTGAGTGTGAGGACGAGTTCGATTCCATTTGCTTGTGTGCTCCGCATCATTATCATCATCATTCTTTCCCATTCTACGAGTGCTCCAAACCATTTGTTACTCACACTATTTTCAAATGGCTTAGTTCTGTGAAAACGAGATTGTTGGCATTGGAAAACGAGTCGTTTCCTATTTCTCTGAGTTCACTTCTTTCCTCGCTCTTTCACATTGATCAGGCGAGCGAGATACTGCAGCAGTTTTATTGCTACAATACAAACACTTCTCAGGCAAATAGAAGAAACCATATAACATCAGCAACAATCCTCACAATTTTTCTTCTTGTTTGTACTTGCTTCTCGCGCTCTACTCATCAACTACTTTACTCTCCGCAATCAAAACAATCTCATTCTCACATGCACACAGCAGCACTTATGTTGCCGATGCTTGCTGTCTCTCTCTACGCTCAACTGTATCTTTGTTTCGAAGAAAGTTACACTGGTGACACTAACAAATCTTTATCTCAGAGTCACCTGTAATTGCAAACTTTGATCGGTTCCTGAAGCGTTTCCGTTTCCAACAGTTGAATTGCTTGGACTGATATTGAGACTTGCCAAGTGTTCCCTTTACGATTTTCACGTTTTATGTGATTAAAAATAGTAACCAAGTTTCGATCAGTAGTGAAAATTTGTAGTTTCTGTGCATGCGAATAAAAAAAACAGACCTCGGCCTCAGCCTAACTTACATGTAGCTCTAACGTTGTGTAATGTCATTGTGTTTTTAGACTGGCATTATATTATTTAGGGTTCCTTTTAAAATAAAAAACATTACCTAATATAAACGGTGAATTTAGTTATACATAATAAACAGAAAGTTAGCGAATTCAACACAAATAAAATAAGTCATTGAGTTCTAAAACATTTTTGTTCTGGAGTGATCTCAATCTGCCCCAAGGAATCGGCGTTTTATCTTTTCCTGCTAATGCAACCCCCTCCTGGCTTTCAACTGTGATTTCTAGCTTCTAGCAAGTAAAATGAGCGAACACATGCTATTCGCTGTTGCTTGCTGAGTTGGTAAAATAAAACCAAGGAGAAAGTTAGCTGTGTTGTTGATGAGTAATAGTGTCAATTAAAAACTGCAGTTAAGTTACATTTTATCTCTCTTAAGTGGTACAATCAATTAAAGACTTAAAAAACTACAGTATATTTCAAGGCGGTCAGCCAAGCCAACTGTAACTTTACACACGAGATTAATTACAACTATAAGTTCCTGACAACTACATTAGACAATTTGTTGAACACACTTGTTAATTAATCGAATACAATGACGAAACTTTAATATAGTCTGAAGAAAAAAACAAAGATAAAAGCTAGAATTTTTTTACGGGGCACTTCGCGACAAGTTAAAATTGGTTTTGCAGATGTTGATGAAAATCGACCAAAATATGGAGTCGGGAGGGTCAAGTGGTGAGGATGTGACAAGTGCTCCATCTCGGGGGTCACTTTCACCAATGGCACTCCCAGGTCGTGGCTCTAAGACACCTTACAGTCCCCCACTAGAAAGAGGTTCTCCACTCGGGCCACCAAAATCTTCCATTGCAGCTCAACACATGATTAATTCTTTAGCAGTTTCATCAGCAGCAAAATCACTAAATCCCAATATTCTGGCCAGTTTAACTGCTTTAAATGCAATGAACTCTGCTGCTGCAGCCGCTCAATTTCATCATGATTTTGGAGCGGGGAACAGTTCCTACGTTTCGGACAGGGGACTTGATCGTCATCCGTATGGAAGTCCACCAGCGCCCATGGCCCCCACTAATGATCCCAGCGCGAATGAGTGCAAACTTGTGGAGTATAGAGGTCAGAAGGTTGCAGCGTTTGTAATTAACGGGGATACGATGCTTTGTCTGCCTCAAGCGTTTGAGTTATTTCTCAAACACTTGGTTGGAGGTCTTCACACAGTGTACACCAAGCTCAAGAGACTGGATATCATACCCGTTGTCTGTAATGTGGAGCAGGTTCGGATTCTTCGAGGGCTTGGTGCCATACAACCAGGGGTGAACCGATGTAAATTATTGTCCTGCAAGGACTTCGACACTTTATACAAAGACTGCACCACAGCCAGGTATCCAATATATCTTGACGTTTCCTTATATACACAAAAGTATTTTTAGTTCCCTTATTTAAAACAAAATGACTTTATCTTTTCTCTCTCTGGTCTGCATTTTTTCTTTGATTTGAAGTTTTCAGTCTCTCCTCTGTTCATTCTATACTTTGTGTCTTATCTATTATTATTAATTCTTTGTTTGTTTTTCTAATTTTCACGAGAAAAAATATTAACATGATTTCTTTCATGCTTTTTATTACAATTTTTAAAAAATTATTTACAGATAATTCATAATACTTACTTATCTCCCATATTGTATTACTTGTGCTGATTTATACTGACCATTATCTCATATACACATTTATGATTTCTTTTCCTGTTTAGGACAATTTTCCAACCAAGGTAAATTTATATTCTTCAACAGTTTACCAAGTTAGAAAAGAATTTGAAAATTATTCTTTTATTTTCTTTTTTCTGATTAATTGCATTTATAATGAGCATGATGTTTTATCCATAAATTAATCTGTTGTAATAAGTATGTGCGTGTGATGATCATATAATTTTTTGCCATCTCATAGTCTCTCTGCTATTTTTGTGGCTTTAGTTGTGCATAATGCGCCCAACTTACTCTAATATGACCTCCACTGCGAAAACACTTTTTAGTCAAGAAATCACTTAAATTAAATATTCATCCTCTACGTGATTAATAAGCATTGTCTCTCATATACTAGCTCCATTGCTCAATGCTCAATTTGCAATTTATTCTGACAAATTTCATTTCTCATATGATTCATGGGCGCATTGATGGATACCATGTCAGACCTAAATAGGGTGCATGATTTTGATTTACTTGAAAAATGCAGATACGGATGAATGATGATCAGGGTGATTCTGCGAATTTTGAATTCCATGAACCAGTCAAATTTATAATATTTTGTTAAAAAACATAGATAGAAGTCAGGCATGTTTTAGTATATTTGCACGAGGGCTTATACCATTTATTTTAAGCACGCATATCAAAAAATAAATAAATTCACAATATGCAAGGACTTTTCTCCTCCGGCGTATCTAATAACTTTCTCGGCAAATAAGTAGATGGACATATCAAGCAACACATTTTTTTCTCTCTTACATTTGATTTCACAAAAAAAAATATCCTGAAATTTGAAAGCGGCAGTTACAAGAACCATAGATCTACCTCACTCTCTCCGTGTATCATTGCTCAAAGCATCTAATATTTATATACAAGTTTGTATATTGTTATTTGAATTATTTCAAATCAAATACTCATTCCAAGCTGTAAAAATGTGTTCTTTGATTCTGGACGCAAACTGGTTGAGCTTACAGATTCCCCCGTTTTCATATACACATTTGTAAGAGTTGTTGTTGATGATGATGGTGATGGGAGTCGAAGTATTTTTTAAAAAGAATAAGACGAAGAAGGGAGTGTGGCAATCAATGTAATAGCTGGGCCTGTCAGAAGCTGGGCCTCCAGTCCTGATTTATTTCTCATATCTGCCAATTCCCTATTTCTGCAGGCTCATCACATCACAACTCTATAATTAAGTGGCTCAGGCAAATGATAATCTTCATGAGAGGCATAATTTAAGACTTTCTTGCTCTTTTTCTTGTTACTCACCTGCCTTTTTCAACATTTTTGTGTGCTGGCTAGTCTCGAAAGCATAAACTAAGCCAGTACCACTCGCGCAACAGCTTTTTCCGACACTACATCTACTTTTTCATAGGAATGATGAAGATGATAATTTGAAATTACATTCGTTGCATTTTGTTTCGTTTAGTCAGTCCTGTTGGACTCACAGTGAGATTTTGTTCTGATCCAAGTCGGCTAATAAATAGCAATAAGATGTGTAATTCAGGGAAAGAAGAGAATCATTGCTCATATTGTAATCACGAGCAAATATTTCTACCTATCATTCGAAATCTTTTGGGTATATACCGCTGACTTATCTTATTTTCCGTAAAATAATGTGACAATCAAAACTTCATGAACTTGTCCTTTAACGCCATTAAGCCCATCAAAAACGTGTAGCAAACAATTTTCGAATTAATAATCCCACCGTTATACCACTCTTAGGTTAAGTTAAGTACAAGTTAAGCAAAATGCAGTCCTAAAAATGTATAATATGTTAGTCAAAATTGATGGGTTCTTAAGGTCAAGCGATTTAGGGGAATACGACTTGTGCAAAGTTTGACTTATATGTCGGTCCTCATATATTCTAATTTAATATTAGCAAAAAAAATGTACCATGTACACACACTACATCCGCGATAAAGATGCACCAGCAAAAAAGGCCGAAGGCTGTGCTCGGTCGGTAGGAGATTAGAAGGGCATAATATTTGTATGAAAAATGAAGCTGATTGCATAAGATGCAATACTCCCTTTCGGTCTTCACTATTGATCCGGGACAAGAGATTGTGGGCCACACTTATTTCCGTACAGGGTAAAGTTAGTATAGCAGTAAACACGAGAGCATAGTTTTATTTAAAGAGAGGGTACATTATATTCGGTACAGACGGACACGTCTTCCGCCCAAGAATCATTCAATAGCTTATAAAGTAAGCTTGAGGAGGATTTGACAAGGCTTTAAATGGGAGTGAAAGAGAATGAACGAAGGAAAGAGGGAAAAATTAAGCTTTATCCAACCATCTTAAAGCGGGTGAGGTAAACACTGCTTTTTTGATAAATGTAAAATGGTGTGTATGTATGAGTTGTTGAAAGGGAATTGGAAGGAAACAGAATTCATATAATGTTTTCATTACAATTCATTTAACCCTTCGGTGTGTTGTGACGGTTCAGGCACTAAATAAATGGATTAGTCCGCTGTTTTTTAGCTTCTGGCTTTTCCAATGTGTAAATGAGTTTTTTTCTTGACGAATTCATGCTCTTTCAAATGTGTATTATTTTTCCATCTCAAGCCAATTCCAACGTAAACTCTCTGTCGTTTTTTTGGCTCTGGTAAATGCCAACGAGATGAAGTTTTCATGAATTATGAAGTTAAACGTGCTCCTCCATAGGCCGTAGTGGCAGGTCTACTTGTAACATGAAATCATAATTATTGTTAAAAGCTAAGTGAGTGAGAAAAGATTAATGAAGTGCTAAAAACTACATATATGCGCGAATCGCAATTTTTTCTTCTGTATTACCAAAATATTTTGCAGGCGAAACATTGAATGCCAAAAAAGCTGCTTGTATCTAATGTATTATAGGGTAGTTTGTACTGACAAGATATGTCCATTTTGTTTTATGCTCATGTGTCTGTGAGCTTCTGTCAATTTTGGTAAACACCGTGATTACTGAAAACTGAAGATTTTTAAAACTAACAGAAACTCTTAAACTATACACTTCTCAAGCTCCTAAATACTTGTTGAAAACAAAAAATAAATTCCCAGAAATAAATGTCTGGCTAATATTAAGCTTTATCTTTGCTCAAGCATCATTTTTTTCGTCTCTTCTTGAATGAAAATCACAACCAAACTAATTAATTCTGGAGAGAGAACTCAGATCGTGGAAGGAATTAACAGTGCTCAATCATGGTTAATTAATGTATTTTAAGGAAGAGGGCGATGATTACGAACACAAAAAGAATGGTTTAAGGATTGAGAAAGCTTCGAGACAGCGAAATGAACAGCGCCGAATTTTATTGCTGTGAAGTCTTTACTTTTGTCACCGTCATCATCGTCATCCTGTCTCAGAGTTGAGCCGAGAGCCCGTGTGATTCTTCTTCTCCCAGGCACCATCTTTTAATTCTAAATTGCATAATTCAATGAGTTTTGATGACGACGATGGTGAATGTCAGACAATACATAAATTCAATTTTTGCTGCTGTTGTTACGCTTTTATAGTTTTATTGGTGTGTGTGTGTGTGCTCCCACACACCTCATAATCATGCGTAGTTCTTCCTTTTATTGCTTGTTATTGGCATTAATGCGCTAATATGTTTTTCCATTCGAATCGCTCAAGTCATTTGAAAACATGCCTTTTTATAATATTTTTTATGATATATTATCTTGTTCTTGTTGTGTGGCGTGTGTATGCATGTATATTGCTGCACTCTTTCCTCCCTGCATACTCACATACACCCTGCATTAAAAAACATGTTCACAAACCAAAAAGCAATAAATGTAAAGAGGGAGGATGGCAAGGAAATATATATCTTCAGTTGAAGCTATCTTCAGACGTTTCCACGCGGTACGGTCATTTTTCTGCAATACACAATGTTTGCTTAAATTAATTGCTTTACATTATTATGGCTATCATGGTGTTGCTATCATAATGAATTTATTATAATTTACTAGCCTCACTCCCTCTTACACATCTTTTCTTTAAAGATCAGCCCATCTGAAATTACGAATGTGCCGGGATTACCCTCACCTATAGTCAGTGTTTCATTAGCAAAAGAAGATAATTTGATGGGGGTTGATTTGACATTCTTGCGAATTATTTGATTTTTAGTTTTCGTTGTTGCGTCAGTAGCTTACGATCCGGTATATTATAAAATAATTTTATGAAATTGGAAGAAAAAAATCTTGAATCTTAAGTTGCTCCAAATCATTGTGCAGTAGCTTGACTTAGCCCATTTTATCTAAATATCTGCGCACTTTTGTTCTCTGACGTTTTGTCAGTGGAATGTTTGTATTTAAGTAAATACCTACTGTACTAATCTTCGCTACGATAATTACGTTACTGTTAATGAACATAATAAAAATAACTGTGTAGTACTAATAATGATAATGATATGCAGTGAGTCGGTCTTATTCTTATTGCTAAATGGTTGTGAAGAGGCAACGTAAGGGATTTTAGAAATACTTATCCGGATTTTTGTTTTCGGTTTTAAGCGTGACGTTTAGGAACCGTATCGGTTGTATTTTATTGATTACAAATATAAAAGCAGCCATATGCCAAGCATATTTTATTATTATGGTGATCATGATAAAATTTCAAAAACACGTAGATGAGCACGTCGGGTTGAGAGAATTCACATGCGAATATTTATGCTGCTCCGCAATAAAGTCTAAAGGAATTACTCAGTTAAATGGAAACTTTTGTGTTGCGCTGAGAATCTTACGGATTTTCCAATTAAATCATCTCCCAGCAGTAATTATCATAAAATATTTCCAGAGTCACAATCCGCTTCTTAATCTAAATGATAATGTGCTCGCAGGTTTTTTTCTCTTCGCATATGTTCACACAAGTTTTAATAGGGCTGTAGCTTATGAAAAGCATATCTCGGAGAGAGAAGAGACAGAAAATACTTCTTCCTCTGCACGTAAACAGATTGGTATTCCTCGTGAGCAGAAAAACTTCACATCCGGCCTGTTTCTTCTGGTGCTGTTATGAGTACATGATCAAGAGGTTTTTATTTGTGCGAGGGAGCATGCACACAAAATAAAATGTTCGCCCTGAAATAGAATAAAGCAAAGGTACTTACACACAAACCGATTATACAATTTTCCCATGGCTGAGCACGTTGGCTAGAGAGCGAGAGAGGAGATGGATGTATTACTTTTAAACCTTTTGAAGATGCGTCTTATAACACATTCACATATCTAATATAATTTTTATTGTTATTATTATGATTATTACTTATTACTTTGTTCACCTCACAGAGAGCGAGGAAATCAACAAGAATACAAATATTTCACGTTTGTTACTCTACAAAATTAAAACAAATTTGTTGCAGAGCGAGAAAGAAAAAAACACGAGGTAAGCTTAGGGTACACTTGTAACATTTGTAAAAGTATCATCACATCACCATAATCATTCGTGTTTTGGTCTACTAAGTAGCAACAATAAATTCTTTAAAAGGTATCTTTAATAGAATGTTAGTGCTACTTGAAGACTAAGAATAAAAAATTGATTTGCATTTTTTACTTGAAAAAGCTTTTCTAGTATGCATACCTCGGTGGTCACATAAGTTATACAGTTTGATAACGTCATTTTTACAACTCACTTTTTAAAAAAGTCTAATCATTCTAATTTACTTGGGCATAAACATTCGCACTAATTTTTTCCCGTAGATTACATAAGTATTCTAGACTCAAGCTTAAAGATAAAAAATCAAAAAAAAAATCAGAGAAGGTAGAACAAACTTGGGATTTACATCCCAATAAACGTTCACGGTGACTGGCAATAAATACTCGTAAATCGTCTTCACACGGAAAATTATGACCAGTCAAAGTGTCAAGCAGAAAATTCATGTCGATCACTCACTTCTCCGTTTTCAGCTTAAAGCGTTAGACGAACATTCATATCACACGTTGTATGGCCTAGCCACACGTACGCGTTCTAAGCCAAACGTACTTCCTTCAATTAGCACAGTAAGAGACCGACTTTTTTTACTTTTGTGGTGAGAAGCAGGTGTTAGGTCAGGCAAAAAAAACTCTGGCGAAAAATACTGTTGAATTCAGTTTAACGTATTAGGAATCAACAATGTTGTTATGATTTGATAAAAGCATATTAATTTGTTGAGTTGTAAAGCTATTCTATCAAGAAATGTTTCTCCTTCAAAACAAAAAAGGCATGTACGGAGGGGTCATCATCATCACTTTGTCAGGTCATTATTCCCAAACATATGCCACATGTAATGCTCTAAAGACGTTGTTGAAATCAAATATTAATTGAGGAATCTGTAGGGCACGGTGGGCTCATGCATGACACATCTTTCATGCTACCAGGAAATATAGTAATAAATTTACTTCTCCTTTGCGAGGCTTTTCCTCTCTCTCTCTCTCTCCCTTTTTGTTCAAGTTACTGTTTCCCTTTGTTTTCTGAATTACGAATGCGGAAAGCTAGTATGTTTTAATTATGAATTGATATTGGAACTAGTAACTTTAGAAAGGCTTATAGGAACTGAAGCATCAGGTATGCGGTAGATGTTCAGCAATCATCTTCACTCTTTGTTTCCTCTTCAATGCACTGACGCTTTGTTTCTGATTGATGCCGTTTTTTTAAAGTAGTCTAAATCAATCCAAACGTTGAACTATCAACCTGTATGTATGCTTCGAATATATATTTTACTGTAGCATAGGTTCCTTCTTAGATAAAGTTAGGTGCTTAAAATAGCAAAAGAAATGAAATTAAACAGACGTCAAACAGGAAATATTAGATTTGTGGGAGGTACCGTGTTCCTATTTATCGCACGTCACAAATCTGAATCCATCACTTTTAAAACGATTACTCATGCAACATGTTTTACATAAAATTTGGTGCTTGTTGTCACTAAACTTTATCTTTTCACAACTAATAAACCTCCAGAGCATGGGGAAAAAAGGGTTTAAAACCGGTCTCTGGTTACACAGCCCCGCGTAATGGGACAACTCATTTAGAAAAATGCTCAATGACAAATAGGATGCTGCGTATGCATACAATAGATTGATGAAAAATTGTATGCTTTTTGTAGCAGCAAAATAAAATAATACAGTAATTTTGAGTGTTTATCTTAAAACACTACTAAATTTAAGTGTTTTCCTGATGGGCTTAATAACATGTCATTTTCACGCTCAAATGATCTGACGGAATAACCATTTACAAAAGGAAGTTTGAAAACTACCATGATGGTAACTACTACAAGAAATACAAGACATCAGATCTATTGTCTCATCTGGAATAATTTTGTAATCATATCAGAGTAAAATGTACTCATGGTCGGAGTGGAGAACTCGGAAAGAAAATAAAATAAAAGGGAACCATGTCTTCCTAATCTAATCGAGCTTGGCAGAATAGAACGAGTAAAACTAAAAGAAAAACACATGATGCAATATGATCCTGATTGCCCTTTGATTGGATTCCTTCATCATTATCCTTATCGACAAGTAGATCATCATGCTCACTGGCACGGCGAAATGATTGTTCGATTACATTTTTACAAAATGGTATATTCTTTCTGATAAATAAAAAATGGGTTTGAAAAGGGATTTCTTGACATAAAACCATATTGCAGCGCTCTACCCTTGAGTAAGCTTGAGTTGACTGTAACTAGTTTAGAAACTGCTGTATTCACTATTTGCATCGTGAACATAAAGATAAATCTGGTTTTGAACGGGCCGGTTAGAACTAATATCCAGAAGTGGACTGTACCACTAGCTACACTCTATTTCATATAAATACTTCATATTCATACTCTAGTGAACGTTAGATGAAAAAATCGTGACCTTGCTAACTTGTTCTTCGTCTAGTTTTCTCTGAGCCGGTCGGTTACTTGTTTTATTTGAACCAATACTATTTCTATATGCGGTGCAATATATGTTTGTATGCTAGTATATGTCTGTACATGCGTAAAATATTAATAGAGTGAAAGATTAAATTTCAAAATACCTATAAAGGTATGACTCCAGCCAATAAGCCAAACTACTTTCCTTGAAAAAGTAAACACAAACCTGGAATAAAACAAGAAGACAAATACTTTTCACAAAGGGAGCAGTCACCCATGAAAAGAGATACAAAAGGCAAAACCGATATTTTATGTTTTTGATTTCATTTGAAATTTGTTACGTCCTCCCATAACCAACTTACTTTTTTAATTTTTGGAGCAACTCGTAAGACGTCTGTGACCAGTGAATCGAGTAATGTTCATCAGTATCACGAATCTTTCTTTTTAGATGTTACTCCAGTTGTTGTATTTATTTGATGGTATGCGTCTAAAGCACGGCTTTTTTGATAGTTTGAAAATGCAGACGAAAGTAGAGTTTTTTTTAACAAAAAAGAGAAAAAACAATAAAGGAAAAAAGGTTATAAGTGCTGTCGGCAAGTATCTTTTGTTCCATGGATGCTTGCCACATATAATTACCTTTTTTTCTTTTGCCCTCCACCAAATTCTTTTATCAGCCTCCGAAGACTGGTTCACTCGTCTTATCCGAACTACACTTATTTTTATCTATTTCTAATACTGTACTTTGTTCTTAATCGATCTATGTTAAAGATGAACTATTGTAATGACAAGTGGATTCGCTTTGGCCCTCATCACGTTTAGAAGTTAATGAAATTTGGACAGAGAAAAGATGATTTAACATTAAATATAGGGATTTGAAAATCGGGGAAAGAAAAGTATTGCCACTATGTAGAATGCAGGAATTGGTGGTTTGTTTTCATAATCCTAAACTTCAACTGTTGTTACTTATGCAGTTGTAAAGAAGCAAAAACAATTTAGAAGAAAACAAGAAAAGCAAGAATTCCTAGGATTCGGATTGGACTTATGAGGGGTATTGCCCATGGGTTTCATTTCAGTCCGTCACTACGTCAGTAAATACAGAGAATGAAATGGGAAAAAATCAAAATATGAAAAAATAACATGATATAGCCCAACCTATTCCAACCCATCGTAAGAAAAAAAAAATTGGGAAATGTACAATCGTAGAAAATGAATGAGAAAAGTCAGAGAAGAATCACAATTTAAAAATTGTATTTGCCCAGCAGCCAAGCTCTGGCAAGAAATGTTCAGAAGAACAAAATAAAGGAGGTTGAGTTCGATAGGGAGCGAAATTGTATTTCTTTCATTTCTACATTTTTAGATTCATATATGTTGATGGAGTGGTCAAATCGTGGAAATGATACAAATTTCGCTGAGAAATAGCACCAGAGGCAAAATAAAACATAATATTTGATACAGGTGCACTTGTGTAAATTAGATTGTTTTTCATTTTTTGATTTTGTACTCGCCCAACAAGACTTACCAAACCAGCCCAACCCTACTCCCTGAATTCTTAAGAAATAACATTGATCAAGCGGCCGATTTTAATCCTAAACAATTCATTAATAAGTTCCTCTGTAATTAAATACCTCGAACGAAAGCATTCTAACGTAATGTGCTACTAATAAGCTTTATGCATTCTAGTTTTCAATGTTTTCTGGAAACATACACTCTCTCATAGGCATACTTTTATTTAACAGAGTTTTATTTTTTCTATTGGTTTTTGATTAAAGCCACATGATATTTTCAGAAGTTCATGTCTGCGGTTATCGTATTAATTTATTTGAGCTTCCGATATTTCACTATCTGCATGTTTTAGTCCAGAACACTCAGAATGGTTTGATTATGTCATTGCACCAGTGTACATACACCTGTTTCTATACTACACGCATTATTAAGTGCACATGTACTTTATGTGATCAGTAATTCCGCTGTCTCTCTGTTAACACGATCATTGTCTAACTTGACCGATCGACATGAAATTTGGCAGATAGCTTTTTAGGATCCCAAGAGGACCTATAATGCTGTCTGTTCACATCAAACATGGACAAAGCCCAGTAAATAAATGTAAAAGTGATGGGTCCAGATATAAATGGGCAAAAATGATAAAAAAGATTTTAACGGGTTAAAATGTGTAAAAGTGAGGGAATCCTATGCATGTATTCATATATATATGGTTTTCATATATCATAGAAACCATATTTTTACAAGAAAGAGCGGAAATTAAAAATGAACAAATCTAATGCGCAACAATTCATTCAGTGTTTGGTTCTCGTCATTTCTCAAGATTGATTTGGTTTCAATCCATTGTATCAACTTGAAGTTTGCTCGAATTTCAAAATTAAAATCTTTATTTTAAGTGGTTGTGCGTATTCCGGTACTGGGAAACCTCAAAACGAAAATGGCAACAAGGAAATCAACGCGATTAAACAAACCTAAAAATATAGCAGGACAGGACCAGAATATTTTAGCTGCACTTGGTAATTAAAGATTTCAACTATATTATATATTATAAGTTTTCCTTAACATAATACGAGTAAATTCTTTAAAATATTTACTCTTCAGATTCACAAGATGCAAATGAGGATCTTGATTTAGAGGAATTACTTATTCCTCCAACACCTACACTAAGACTCGTGACCACAGATCATCCACATATTACGAGTTCTCCTGAGACGCCATCCTCCTCTTTTCATCATGCAGTTGCATCCGCTGACGCAGAACAATTACAAGCTTCCAATCTTGAGACCGAAAATGTTACGATAATTGAAGATGACTTCACGCCAGCTAAGAGAAAAAAAATAAATGCATTTGGAAAGGGCAGACCTATCGACAACGCCTGGTCCGAGTTCAAAAAATCTGATAGTGATCTTCGGAAAGTAAATTGTATCCATTGTAAAGAAAGTGTTAGTGCAAAGGTAGAGCGCCTGCGTAGTCATCTTCAAAAGTGCCGAAAGAGATCATCTGTGTCGAGGGCTACATTACCAGCACCAGATGAGCCACTTATTATAGTGGATGTCACGAAGCAAACGGAATCAATTAAAAAACATGAGGGCAAGGCTACTACGCAAGGAAAAATATCAAATTTCTTTGATAAAATTAGTAAAGAGGAGAAAAATCGCATGGATATAGAATTGGGCAAGTACATTTTTGCTACTAACTTGCCATTCAGTCACGTCGAATATCCAGCATTTAAAGCATTTTTGAACATTGCCCGACCGGCTTATATTCCACCAACAAGAAGAGTGCTCGGAACTACAATTCTCAACAAAGTTTTTGAAGAAGTAGTTATGATTCAGAAAGCTAATTTAATGGACAAAGTCGTTACGATTATGCAGGATGGCTGGAAAACAAGGACATCAGACCCTGTAATATCTCACTGCGTAACGACTGGAGAAAAATCTTATTTTTTGAATGCGATTGCCACCAAGGAAAATGAAAAAACGTCCGAGTATTGCGCTCAGCTTCTCATTGAAGCTATTTCTGACGTTGAGAAAAATTTTGGAGCTGAAGTGCAAGCAGTAGTAACTGACAACTGTAATTCCATGAAACGAATGAGAGAAATAATTCGGGAGAAAAAAAGAGGTTTAATAACTTATGGGTGTCAAGCTCATTTGTTAAATTTAATTGGAAAAGCTATGACATGTGCAGACCTTACGGAAAAAATCGAAAAGGTTCATAAGTTTTTTCGAAACCATGATGCTGCTGCTGCTATTCTTAAATCCAAAAAGGGTTCCCGGCCTCCGCTTTCCTGTTTAACTCGGTGGAATAGCTGGATTGAAGTTTTTGAGTCGTACTTAAAAAATCAGACTAAGTTCCTCGAGGTTTCCCGCGTTGCCGAAGCAAAAATGGACGTTGCATTTGATGTGATTACCATTTTGAACGATCCAGTTGTTTATAACAAAGTGAAGGAATCAATTGAATACTTAAAGCCAATTCAAGTGGCCTTGGATAAGGTAAGTTTGGTTCTGGATTAACCGCGACACAAATACTTACAATACACATGATACATACCTCGTCTTACTATTCATTTTCAGGTCCAAAAAGAAACTACAACTTTGGCGGATGGCGTTCAATGCTGGATACATCTACGAAATACTTTGGCATTTCGTGACCAAGGAAATGAAAAATATTTTGAAAAACAGTTTAAGTTGGCCGTGACGGATGTAGGAGTAGCAGCTTATATGGTTCATCCGGAATTTCGGGGTAACTGTGCCGAGGTTTAAACCAGTGCCATTATATACTCTGAGCAATTACATAACATTTATCTGATAATTTCAGGGGGAGGCCTTCACCCTGAAGAAATTGATTTGGGCAACCAGTTTCTGGAAGACAATGATCCGTACAACTTGGTGGTAGTGGCACATCTTAAGCAACAAGACTCGTCATTTTTTCCATGTTCAATGTTTTCGGAACCAATATTGAAAAAATGCACACCAGTAACCTGGTGGAAGACCCAAAGGTCATTTGAGAAAGTTCCAGAGAGTTTTATCAAATTGGCCATTAAGTTGTCTTCCCTTCCGGATGGGTCAGCAGATTTGGAGCGTCATTTTTCCGTTCTGGGAAATATACTCAACGAGCGTCGTACTAGACTTGGACTAGAAAAGGCGGAAAAACTAACCATAATCTACAAAACACTAGCAGGCGAACAGCCACCTGGAGATGATGGAAATGATTGGATTCAGGAGACAGGGAATTAAAAGGTCATACGTATTTTGTTGTGTCGAGGAATTATCCGGTACCAACATTTGTCTTAGCTAGTCTATTTTTGGGAATAATAAACTAAACAAGTGGGATTGTGTTTATAAATCAAATAAGTTCTTGAATCAAATATGTTAATTTAGTCATTGGATGAATGAATGAGTCCTCATGTCATACCGCAGTGTAAATGAATGATTATAGTCATATTTAAGGTAGCTTTAAGATTAACATCAGTAGTGAATTCAATATTCTTCTCTAAAGTCTATGTTCCACCATTCATGTTTATTTTGAGAGAAAAAATAAAGAATGTTTCTGATTTGCCTCCATACAAAATTCTTCTGTTCAAGATTTTTTTGTTTGCATTTTACTTACAGATGATATGTGTTTACATTTCACTGTTTTCACTTCACTCACAATTTTGAAGTGCTTCTACTATAATGCGGGGTCTCAATTCACCCCGAACAGGGTTATCAATGATTTTACCCACTGGTCGATTTTTACCCACTTAAGAGAAGGTGGGCTGGGTACATTTAAACCCGTATTAATACAGGTAGCGCAGAAACCCACTTGGGACCCATTGCCATGCCTGGTGATCACTGATCATGTCTCTTGGGAATATCTGCAGATATATCTGTTCACATGATAACTTGAGATTGCGTAGCGTTAAATATAAAATTTGACTGATTTCCTGAACACCACAGGAAGTTCCCTGGAGAGTTTGGGAGAAATTATTTTGGACAATATTTTAAGTTTGCAAATATGATTTCTATTTTTTTTAGCAAGACGTTTGATTGTGGGGCTAAATTTTGTCGTTATACATACGTACGCACTTTGTGTATTTTGTCTGGGTTTATTTTAATGTTTTCCTCATCGTTATAAGCAATACCTGAGTTCACAGCACTTAGCAAACATAATCTGAATTGAATATACCTGCTTATAATGTATTATGATCATTATACGAGAATGTACCCCGCTACCATCATTATCACTCTCTGGAGGTGTATGCCTATCGGCATTATGATGGAAACTGCTTGTTAGCTTCTCTAAGAATCATTGTAAGTTTATTACATAGCTGAGCATTGCGAAGATAGGTATTGNCTCTAAGAATCATTGTAAGTTTATTTCACGTTGTAGTTGTGACAGTGAATCGATGCAGAGCAAATTCAAGAGTACCTAATCATACATGCATAACAGTTTCAACCTTGGTTATCTAAAGCAGCAGTTACATAATGATGTTATACCAAGACCAAGTCATTTGCTTGAGCTTTTCGAGCATACTTATATAGCATAAAATTTTTGTATTTGCAATCAATCCAGAAAAATTTTATATCTGCGGAAGAAAAAGTGCGTTGATTACATAACAGCCATCCTTTGTTTTTAAATCCAAGCAAAATGCCTTTGTTTTTAGATTGAGGTAAAATATTATGATTATTACAAAAATGCGATAAGCAGATTTAACCGTTGAGTAATTTTTTCTTGCAATTGAATGCAAGACAAATAATGCTACCGTGAAATTACCAAACATTAGCCAATCTAAGGTACAGAAATGAAGAGGAATTTATCACGCAAGCACAGAGATGATTTTCTCAAATTCCTAAACATGCATTGGAAGAAATTTCGAATGTGGGAAAATTGAGAAGAAAAAAAGGAAATGAGGGAAGGGAACAAAACGCAATGGGGAGGCGGAGAGGGCCTGTCTATAATCAAAACGAAAAAGTATTGCAGTGATAGTCTTTTTTCGCTGAGTGTGTGTCCCTGTAATGTTGAGCCGAGTGAACCTTTATTTCATATGCCGACTGCCTACTTTCTCCGAATGTTCCCTTCTCTGAAGAAAGCCTTTACTTTGTTGGATTTAGCGAGAAGGAAACGACCGAACGAAAAGATACGACTGGTGGTTGGCTTTCTACTGGTTGTGCGATTACCGTAGCGTGTTTCTCATCTCTCCGAGTGATCATCATCATCATCGCCATCGTCGCATCTTTCTCCGTTTCTATTTCTATTTCATTTTAAATGCAATCAGACACACCATATACCCTCATAGTACTGCATGTTTCCACATGGAGATTACCAAGGGCGAAGAAAATAAAGGACTCTGTCTGACTCTGATGATGCAACATTATAGCACAACTTTCTCCAATGTTCACTAACTCCAGTGTGTACTTAGTGAAAGCTGGTTTAGTGATATGGCTTTAACTGGAATGGAATGGCAATGCTTTATTTTTTCGAGTATTTTCTACTACCAATGGGTCACTTATGTACGACTGACGCAGAAAAAAACGCGTAGGCAACTACCACTGGAAATGGTCGCACCTTTGAGCTTGCGTTCAATTCCAGGTCGCATACCACAACCACCAGTTCAACTCCAACCAATCCACATCTCTCTGCCAATAAAGGCACACATCAAAGTCGTACTGTATTCGTGCAATATCTAATTGTTGAAAACCCACTCATGTAATGTAGAAAGGGAAGATGTTGGTATATGTATCGTCATTTGGAATAAATACATTTGCAATACTGAATCCCAATGCTTCAATCCCAATCCCATTATGCTTTGGCATTCTCAATTGCTTGATTTACCCCTAAATACAACTATACGCACTGTACACATTTTTTGTTCGTGGTCAATGATCATTTGCAAACGGGATTAATTCTTAGAAATTATCAGGCTATAATTAACAAAGTATCTATTCCTTTGTAGCGCTTCCCATTAATTACGTTGGATTTTAGTGGGAGCATTTCCAAATTTTAATGGTTTCCGGCATCACTCTGATGAATACGGTTGCTCATTAAAGCAAATGTCAATAGCAAACAAAAAGTTAACCGCCGAGAGAAAGAAATTTACACCAAGAAGTATGTATATCCCAAAAGCTTAACCTTTTCCTTCTCTTATCTGATGTTTATTTTTTACCGCTCAGAAAAAGGATTTTTAGCTTGGCTAATCAAACTTACTCTCAAAAGTTGGTAATTTGTATTTGGATTTAACCTGCATCCCACTGCGATATTATTCTCTTGATTCATTCTTACCCTGCGTTATTGTTATCTTTATGGAATAAATTAAATTTCTGTATGCCCCCAAGAAAAAGTTGAGCAGAGCAGACTTAACTTTTTTTGTTTTTCTTTTCATTGTCCATGAAAATTCGAAATAAACTTTTCTTTTAAGATGGAAAAGAAAGCGGACGGGGTTTTCTACTACGTTTTCTTTTAAATTTTTAGGGTAAAAAACATGGAATGAAAGCGAACAATGTAAGAAAATTGTTTCATGATAAAGTTAAACTATTTCTTTTACGTTATTTTTAACCCAAGAAAAAGAAACATTTAGCTTGAGTTGCGAGCAAAACTTATCGTAAACACAATGTGCTCGTTTCTTAACGGAAAAAAGAAAATTCGTTATTTTTACCTCACTCTTTTTCCCTTCTGAACTCATCTTTCTCTAATCCATTGCGTCTCACTTTCCCGACCAAAAATAAGAGAATCGTTCCATCCAAACCATGTTAAGGGGAATATGGGATAATCATTTTTATAGAAGAGAAGCCGAGAGCGGTATTTTTTTCTTGTTCCTCGTAATCCAACCCGTATTCAGAGAAAGTCGAAGGAGAATGGAGGGCGTGAGTTTTTCTAATGCTGCTTACTTAACCTTTCAGATCTTATGCATAATTCTACTCGTCATGCTTAAACTAGTAGCTTGAGCTATGCGTATATGTATTTTGTCTCTTGCACTTTTTAATGCTAAAAACAAGGAATACTTGTAAAGATGTCACGCTCTCTATCTTGCGTGGTCTTGCTCATTTTATGGCATCATTACACCGTAAAAAGCTCCTAGGTACGTTATACATACACACCATCATGCAAGGCAAAATGTGTAAGATGAAAGGATTGGAATTTTGTTTAAAAATCGATACTTTGATGCATGCATAACATTGACTTGTGCTTGCATAGAAAATGGAAGTAAGTGCAAAGTGCATTTGTTAACAACATTATACTATGCATATTTACTGTACGCTTGTTTTTCTTGTACTAAGATCATACGATGTCTTGTGCAATTTGCCAGAGACTGTCTAGTCAGAGGAGCAAATCCCGGTGTTTTTTGTTGTACATTTTGCGTGCAATTTGTTTACAAGTAATATGAGGTTACATGCAAGCTTGCTTAACCTTAGGAGGCTTTTGGGAGTGCCCGCAATACAGGATAGAGTCAAATGCAAAATTGTTAGCAGAAATGAATGGAATATGATAGATAATCGATGATGCTATTCTTCCTTCTCCTTACCTCTTTTTTGGGCTATCTGTTCTACACGAAACTGCTTCAGCGAGGAGTACCACTAAACAGCGTGTACAACGTACGGAATGACTGAAAAGGGAGAGTGATGCGAGTATTTCTAGTCTCTTCTTGCCCCACATATCTTAGTTGACTCCCTATAGCTTAGCTCATTCCATTTGATCAAATGTTGTACGCACTATTGAAATCGTGGCTGAAGCTGAGAAAACAATGACTATGGTCGTCTTTTGCTTGCTAATGCAATGTTAGTGTTAATTTAGTTTAACTAGAGTATGTACAGTAACTTGATGAGTAAAGGTATGTACTAAATTACGTTACTTACTTGAAGCAACTTTGGGAGTGAGACAGTTTCAGAAGTTGGCCTTGCAAAGATCAGAATTACTCCGATGAAACATTTAAAAAGACGGTCAGCCCTATAAATTTGTGAACGATAGTACTTCTACATCTCAAAACGTGTTGTGTGAGGTAACGCATAATTTAATTAGATTTGCACACGCTGCGACTTCCTTATAAGAGTGTTCATGTAGGTAGAGAATACCTTGGCTGTGTAAATGTCCCTAAATAAAAATGGGGTTCATTCCTTGTAAATAACAACTTTACAAAATTCCCACTCCTTTTAATTTAAATTAGCATACCTATAACTAATGCGAATGCCGTATCAACTACGTTTAATCTAGTGCTTCCCAGAAGGTTTCAGAATATAAAAAGCTGCACGGATGTATTACGTATAATTTAATGCTGATGATAATTTGCCATAAGGCTTTTTCAAATGCCGCCGTAAATTTTCTTTTTTTGCGGGAAAACTTGTGACATGTGAAATCGCAAATTTCAATGAAATTTATGAGCGTAACAGGGTTAATGATATAGACCATGAGTTTGATAGTGTTTCGTATGTGAGGCTGTTTTAATCTTCAGCCTGGCGTTTATATTTGCTTTATTATTAATTTATTTATTTTCCTTATTTATCCCGGGGCACCTATACGGCTATACATCCCTGTTTAGGGATTTTGAAAGAATAAGTGAAAGTTAATGACAAGCCCAAGAGAAGGTGATTTGATTCTATGAAGCTTCTAGGTTTATGGAAAATTCTCCGGTCGTATTTTCAATTTATAAGCACAGAGAGAGAGAGAGAGAGATTCTCGTTTGGCCGTACAATGGGAAAAATGAAAAATTTAGCGTGTTCAAGTTCGAAATGTTGATGAGCATTAACTAGATATGCACACATTTATTCATAGTTGCGTATTTCGTTTCGGGACTGGTGTAATACATGGGGTTGTTTTTTGAGAAAGGAGAAAGAAAAGAAAGAAGTAGGACCACAATATGGGGTCTTCGTCATCATTTCTTTCCTCTTGAGGGAAGAGAACAACTATTTTCTTGTTTCGTATCATATTTCCTAGCTGTAGGCAGACAAATTAATTCCACAAAATATTAAGTATTTAACATGAGAAGTTGTTCAAGTCGTGGTTGTTTTTGTGTGATACCTACCTACACAGGAACATGCTCATATTCTACAGCAGTTTTCTCTCCTGTTACGGGATGTTGTAAAGCGTAAATTCAGATTCTGGAAACATTTCACGTCAGAATGAGAAAACAAGAGAAGCAACGAAAGATGTTCACTTTAACATCCGTCCTCTTTCCTTTCTCAGTTTCCATTTCCCCAAAAACGAAAATAATATTGTTAGTTAATTCTTCTCTTTCAACCTCGCCTGCATTGCTATACTCGGGCCACAAATCCAACTCTCTGTAGCTCTGCTGTTTCTTAGCTGTTTTGTTTTCTCTTTGGAAACTTTCTTGAGAAATAATAGAAAAGCCAGGAGGAAACTAAATGAAACACTAGGAACACGAAACGAAGTCAAGGAACAAAAGTGGTTCTGACGAATTATTCATGTTTTCACCTATTCATGAGCTAGAAGGAAATAAAGATATTAATGTGGACCACCCTTTCATTCCAGCTGTATGACATGGGTTTGTTGAGTGTCTACATCCATTCTCTACATATGTAATTAAATCATTTCCATTTCCTCATTTGTAAAAGCATGAAGTGATTGGGGGTTTAAAAGCTTCCTTTTATTCTTTTAAGACTTTTTGTTGCTTCCTTAAAAACCTCATTAAGGAAAGAGAGAAATGTTTTTGCGTATTTGGCACACGTAATGACATATACTCCTGAAACGAACAAGAAAAATAAAATAGTTACTATATTCATTATTTTACTTTATGTACGGACGAAAGCCACCCTCAAAACTTATGAGGTAAAACGAATTTTGAATAATTTTACTTTATGATATTTTGATGGAAAAATCCATTTATCTTTTAGGAAGTACTCTATTTTCCCATTGGAAAGGGTAGGCAATGCTAATGGAAGGCATATTGATTAGGCTCGATATAATACCTCTTTCATCGAAAACGATTCTGTAAAAATTAGGGTTGGCAAACCAACTCAACGTGCACCTTTCAAAAAAACTAATTTTGGTATCGGTAGCTAGCTTTTTCACCCTAGTTCCAAGTAATATTCCATATTTGGGGTAATAAAGAATCCGGAAGAGTAAAATTAAAAAAGTTGGAGAGAAGAAAAGGGGTTTTCGTTCCATATAGCGTAAACTAAAACCGCCAACAATACGGTTGAATGGAATTAGAGGCGAATTGCGCGATTAATAAAAGGAACGAAACGAAGAAAAATTTTGGAAACAGATCAAGGGAAAAGTTGACACAAAAATAGATGGAAAGCTAAAACAAACTTTTCTACTTCAAAATGCCTTACTAATGACATTAAATGCAGTATTTCAATATGACTTTTAAAAAATATATATATAATGCTCCTAATAAATACACAGTGTCATTTCATTGTTTCAAAAGTACGAAATGGGTACTTATTGAACCTATTATTGCGTTTTAATAGATTGTCCGCAAATTTCAAAGAATCTATGACTATACTATGAATAGACCTAAGCTTAGTTTGAAAACAACTTGATCCTAAAAAACCAGATGGGTACAGCTGTTATTATAGTGATTACTAGATAGTGGCTCTTAGTTACGAAACGTTATTATGACAGTGATAAAAGCGCGCATAAATGAATAAAGATCGCACAATATTTTCTTTGGAGTTAAAATTCAAGTTTTATTGATCGGAGCAGCAACAACGCCTTCAATCTTAGCTTACAGCAATGATATTTTTGTCGTTCATTATGTTCGATGCAATATCCCGTAAAATTGTAGCAAAGAACTTTTCTAAATACGTAGCTGTGCAGAAGGTAAACGATTAATGTTTCTATTGTGAATCCAAAGGGAGAATTTTTTAAAAATGAATTGAAATTTGAACCGTAATTTCATGCGTTCAGCAATAGCGCTAAAATTTAATCAATTTATCTCAAGAATTCAATTTTTCATTATTATCGTTTGTGTTTGGATAGACAGACAGACATATCAAAGTCTATACATAGCTTTTAAAGCATAACTAAGTATGTATTAATGTGTAGGCTACTGCATCATTAGCAGCGGCGTCTCTTTTCTCAAGTTTACAATTCGTATCACATTACATTTACAACATGATTTATGTACATTCGGAATGTTTACACATTTCTCAGCATATTATCCAAATTAAAATAGGAGTTACAAAAGCATGTTAATTATCAGATAAGAGAGACATGAAGATTATGTTACCATTTGCTTCTTTAATATACACTATTCTGAATCCCTACAAAGTTTATAGTAGGAGTAAAATAATATGAAAATTCATTAAACTCAGCGTGGAACGTTAAGAACAGCAACGTATTTTTAGCCTTGCTATGTAAGTATGACACTGAATTTAAGATGTGAAATGCTTCTTGTCCAAATCAATTTACATTCATTTGGCATTCTTATGTCTTTTCACTGGTTTCAAGGGAAAATTCATAGGTACTATTAAACCTTATAAATATTTTTAATATGCGCAATAAGTCAGTTTATGCATACTTGTTAGGTACATTAATATTGATTATTATTAAGTAAATCATTGATGTCGTAACAGCCGTTTGTGTCGACTACTAGAAAGAAATTTGTGTTCCTTTTATTTTTTTTTCATTTTTATGTTCTATTCGCTTAGAAAAAGTAACTCGAAATAGGCAAAGGAAACCAAATGCTTCGTATGATATCAAGTTTCCTCACAGCTCATCCCCTCAGTAAACGGAGGTTGTTCAGTCAAAAACTGTTAATAGAGTTGTACAGGTATTAGAATTGACCAGATATTTATCTTTCTTGATCGCTAACCGTGTGTGGTTGTACTTCGATTAGAAAAGTGCTTGCACTTATTTTTTTATCTTGCCTGATACCGTACGCATTTGGAAGACGGGTGTTATGGAGTCAATGATCTGTACATTTTTAAAAGATAAATTTATGCTGCATTGACATTTAGGCTAAAACCTCCGTCTACTTTACTATTTTGTTGCATCAAAGTTTCGTAGTGACGTGAGCAGGTCTACGTTAAAAGAGTTCCAGAAAATTGTACAGTTAGCTCTTCTGTCGTCGCTCAACAGGAAAAAGACGGATGGATGCTTGATGACAACGATGTTGATCGAAAGTGAAGGGTGAAGAGAGAATGTATGCACACATGCACATGAATGCATGGCTACTCTAACTTCATTATCATCAAACAACAAACGGCGACGACGACAAACAGCTAGCTGGAGAGAACAACGCTCCTTTCAAGTCATTGATTTTTTAAATGCGTGCTTTAGTACACTTGATCTTTACTGGAGCAACCCGTCGTCTTTTCCATTCTTTTTGACGTGATTGACCTAGACACAGTTCATAAAAAGTAATCGAGTACATCACAAAGTCATGTGGCAAGTAGGCAACATTTCGTAAGGAAATAAGCATCCCGGGGAAAATCAAATCAACGAAACATGCATTTTACGAGTAGTCCTCCATACAACTAGAAGAAAACGATTTGTCTGAAAGTAGAAAATGAAGATTTGTTTACAACTCTCATACTAGATTATTCTCAAATTTTTCATAGTTATTGTCATTTCAAATCATGCTCCCGAATTTCGAGAGAATTATAGGGCCCCATATTTAGAGGGTTTCTCTTTGCGGTACCAGAAGCATATTACTAGGCTTGAAGAAGTCAGTTTTATCATTTGAAAAATAGCTGCCTTTTCTTCAATCCCTATTTTTCAAATCCAGAGAGGGAATTAAATCAGACGGAACAGCAGACCCTTTTCTTCCCTTTCACTGATTATTTTTGTTTTCAAGAGTTAGGGGAAACGAAATGTGTAGATTGCTGAGAAAAATGGAAGTGGTGACTAGTGAGCGTGAGTTAGCGGTATCAACAGTCAAGTATGGAATAACTGGTGGTGACGATATATCAAGTACGATGGTATTGTCTCAATGCAAAAAAAGTGTTTTCCTGGACCGACATGCTTTGGAGAAACAACAAGTGGAAATTATCCTGAGAAGTGTTGCTAGCACAAAACAAAACGACCATTTCATGCTCTCCGTGAATTATTGGAATTATTGTCATACTTCCTTTAAACCTCTTTAAAAATGTTGGATTGCTTAAACGATTAAAACGAAAAAAGTTACGTCTGTATATATACTATATACGACTGGAGAGGTTCTTCCTTTTATTCTGTATCTAAATGTTTTAGTTCGCCCCATTATGGCACTAAAAAACTGTATTTACAGAAATTAATTTTTATTACGTATACACAGCATACACATCCCATTAGGGTTGTTGTACATTTACAGACCTCATCATTTTATATCGCTGCTCTGTTTGATGTTCCTGATAGTGCTACTTTTACTCCCACTGCACTGGCTGATCATTTTTTTGCCGCATCACAAGGTAGCATATTATTTCCACTGTAAAACAGCAGGGGCCGATTAGCTTACATAATCATATTTTTTTCGGTGTGCTTCTTCAAAATGCTTCACCTTTTCTCTTTTTATTTGTTTCTTTACTTCCACCCTAACGATTTATTATCTGCGCTGGCCAAAGGGGAAAGGAAAGAGAATTGAGAAGAAAGTCCTTGAAGAAGTTACCAAAAAGGGAAAAATCGAGTTACTTTGGCTTACCAAACATGAAAACCGATAAGCATGACAAATTGCACCTTTTCGTCTGCTCCTTGTCACAATTTATTTAGCATTAAATTCAACGTACAAAAAATAACAAGATTTTACATGTGAGTAACCAAAGTCGATAAAGCATAACATAATCCGACAATAAGAACCCTTTTCATACGTTTATTGTAAACAAACATCTTAGAAATATTACTCTCCTTAGGAATTTGTACGTCTCAAGTATGTATCTCTTTTCTCCTGTCTTTTCTTTTAATAAAAAGTAATCGTAATAAATTGGTTTTGTTAACACTCGCAATCAGTTCCAGTTTACTTTTTTTTAACCAAAAACTATATCAGTGAAATTCAACTACACATCTTAGGACGTGGAAAAATTTAGTAATTTATATCCCAAACGCTCTTATGCTCAATATAGTACGCTGACGCTAGATAATTTATGTTTTGATGTATTTCCGATCAGATACACTTGTGAAACGTACACATAATATTTCGTATCTGTTTTAGAGGGAGAAAATTATTTAAGGAATTCTAAAGAAGGGATTTTTTTTAAATTCTGAGAGCGTTCATCCTGTTTTGTATTTTGAACATCAATGAGTAATTTTGTATTATCTTGTAAAAAATCGACTTTCAATGCTGACCATGGCTGATTTCTTGATGATACTCATCATTTACATTATTATCGACAAGATGATGATGATGCTAGTGATGATGACGACGACAAATGAAAAAAACAATTTCTATTGTGGTGGAAGCTGATACAGAGAACAGCGCAGCAGATGTATCGAACGTGATTTCCCATTTGATGTTTCTAAATACAAAATTACCCATGCTAGAAGTGGCTCCAAGTTTGGTTCCGTCCGTTATTGTAAGCAATTTTGAAGCGAGGGACTCAACAAACTTTACTAAAAAGAAATGTGCTGGTTTTTACGATTTTTCTGGTTTATCCTGAAAGCAGACTGCCAGGAAGTTCAGGAGCTTTTAATTGAATACCATTGAGTATTAATAAAAATGATTTATAGAGGAGCTACGAAGTAATACCAATACCGCAAGTTGTATTTTCAAGTCATGATACTGCTTTCATGATCATTCTGCCTGTGATACCTATTGTCATCATTGTATTTTCTAGCCGCCGCTGTAGTAATTGCTATTTGGTTGCTATATCGACAATGTCCTCGGTTTTTTTCTCAGATTCGACGTTAGAATGAAAAGAAAGAAAACTGGCGTCAATTTGTCAGACATATCCGTCTAATTTGCTTGATTTTATCAAAAGCATCGATATCAATCATTCACCACGTTTTTAAAGTTTTTCCATTTTAAGTGCAACGTGCCCAAGTATCAAAGCTTGGTAAAAAAAAAGATTTTTCTATGATGTGTGTGGTTTTATATACAGCTTGGTGTAGGTAGATTCCACAGATTGAGGCGCTGACATTAGAGTGAGAGCATTTTGAAGGTCAGATTTATTTCACACGGGAAATTTAATCGATGTCTACACTAAATTACTTCATTTCTAACTGCATATATTGGAAGCATATAATTGTTTTGAGTTTAATTAAATGTCATTTTATGGTAAAATTACTTGCTTGAATAAACTAATGTTATATGGCTCTTTGCCGTCCAACTGATCGGGGACTATTTTGGCTTAACATTTATTCTGAATAAATCTAACTTAATGCAATAGTTCTTTGAAACGTGTGCAGTTCCCAAGCAAAATTAAAAAACAAGTCAAGTAGAAATTTGCATGTCATCAATAATGCATTGGTCGCGTCATCATGATCGTCTCCATCCTCTCCCACAGTCCAAAGTTCCTACTTTCCTACGCATGAAAAAGCCAAAGCTGGTTGGTTAGTTAATACTGGGAATAGTCGTTTATTTTCTCGTGTCATCATGAATAGCTAGTTGTTGTAAATTACATCCATTTGATTGTTTCAAGGGATGGTTTACTGCATTCAACAAAAGCAAACGATTTCTCGGATTGTATAACGTGCTCATATGCATTTTCTGGGTTTGTGTCTTATTGCCCCGAGCAGCTTCTAATATTAATAGTTAGGGAAAGAATGGGTAGGCCTAGGTTAATTTAAAACTGTGTATGTGTTTGTTTACATGGAGGGACGTGTCCGTTATTTAAATTCAGTTTGCTTAAATATATATTTTTTTTTATTATTTATGCTTAAGAAATATACGCTTTTCGTCTGTTTTATTCTATCTATTGAAATGAAAACGGAGACATGGACAGGGACTAAGCTGTGAGTGCCGTTAACTCAATTAAGGAGGGACACTTATGTACTGCTACTGAAATAGAGGTGCGAAAACACGGGAACAGCCGTCATCATCATCTTCTCCCCCATTTTTCTTATTTATTGTTATTATTTCCATCACAATCATAACCCAAGTGTGGTGGTGTCATGTTACTGCCAAGCCCAAGTTATGATAAATCGTCCTTTCGGAATGGCTCCAAGTTTGCAGTTTTATCAGAGAATTGAATTAATGGGGGTGACAAAGCTAAGAAGTTTTTTCTGACTTGGAGTGTAAGTCCGTACTACCCTTCTTAAAAAATGTACGACAGAAATTTCGTCCAAAAAAGATGATGTCATTTTTTTTTTGAAAATTTAAAAAAGTTACGGTCCTCTGTAACGCTTTCGCTAATATACTCGTCTGCATCATGGTTTATGTAAAAATAATTTCCAATGTGCATTTTACCAATCCAATTTAAAAATTCTTTAAAATCAATGCGCAAAATAATCCGTCAGTATTAAATAAAAGTAATGCTGTTGGTTAAGCCGATACGATCTCCTTCGAGTGCAAGCGTTGTAATATGATATGGGTTTAGTTTAGGATGACCTGCGCTAAGGAAAATCTATCAATGCCAGACGTTTTTGATGGGTTTCTTTCAGGTTTTAGTTTAAAGCACTGTTTCGTGTTTGGAAAAGGTCGGTTGTACAATTTACGATGGAACGTGAAGCATAATTTTGAAAATGAAAAAATGTGAAGGAAAGTTTGTAGATGTATCATCAAATATTGCATTTTTCGTTTTCATGTCACATGAAAATAGTAATTTCCACACCCTGACTCAATACCATCCATTATTTTTTGCTTTCCCAACATCTTTTCTCCGCTGACCGTACGTTCGTGCTTCCGTTTTTCTATTTAACATTGAGAGTGAAATAAAATGTAATCCGATGATGGGTTTGGCTAGATACTCTGCGTGTTTTGTTGACGTAACTTCGCTAAGTCATTTTTTATGCCTTTCCTTGTTCTTACACCAAAGTTATCACCTTCAGAAAAAAGTTAGTCTTGGTGAGTCAACTTTACTGAAAGAAATTGTGTCAAGCGTCCGTTTTCCTTTTACTTTTGTTTTCTCGGCGTTTAATGGAAAATCAAGATAAAAGATGAAAAACTTGAAGCCTTTCTCCACTTCATCGCAAAGGGATTGGTCATGACTTAGAGCATAAAATAAGTAAAGCTTTTTGTAGCCTTGTGTGCTTCAAATAAAAAAGAAAAAGCATCAGGAAGGATACTAGGAAAAACTTCCCCTTCAAAATGCCAAGGAATCTAAATAAAACACTATGAACTGAATATCAAATTTTCCTTGTTATCAAAAGAGATTTGTTTCATTCCATCTATTTACCTTCGCAGTTTCACTTTTATCTCTCTAAAAGGTCGCGGCTGAGATCTACGTAATACTGATCCTAATTTTCGTGAAAGTAGCAGCGATTTTTAAACGAGTAAATATCTACTTCGTTAATATATTTAGCTGGTCCTATTGCTTCATTAACTGTATATAGCGTCATATATGAAGATACAGACTGTAAGAAAGCGATGTAGGTTTGTTTTTTCAACAGAATA
>JAANSQ010000218.1:0-31387 GCA_036850885.1 Lepidocyrtinus dapeste
GAAGGTTTGAGAAGTAAAAGAGGAAATACGTTATAGTTTGATAGGGTATCGGATGATTTAAGCTGTGGGACTCAACTTCGATTTGATTAACGAAGGGAAAAAACTGCTGATAGAGATATCTATTGCGAATTCATGCATATGGAACCATCAAAAGTTCTTCAGAACACGCACGCATAGTAGTTTTTCGTCCAAAGTGTAAATACATTTGTTCTCCAGTAAAATTTGCTGAATTTTGGGACTAATGTAGTATGGTTTGATGTAACCGTAAAAATTATTAAAAAGTAGAAAGTCTAGAAAATAATAAAATGTTATTTCATAATCAACATCATAACTTTATTTGACGTTTGAAAATCGACTGACAGCCTTAAAGTAGACTTTCAGCCCAATTCTAAATCTTTTCTCGTGCTGGTACGAAAGTTCCAAAGTCAATTTTCATTTAATTGGCAAGTTAAGTAATTAATACCTAATTACATGCAACTCGGACTTGCTTTGTCGGAAGATTCTTATGGTCAATTACGTTGAAACTTCTAGGAAGAGCGAGTCGATCCCTTGGAAAATTTCAAGAACTATTTTTGTCTTACAACGTTGATTTGAATAGGTTCGTTGAGCGGAAAGTTTAAATAAGCCTGACTATCGAGTTAATGTAGCTTCGTTCAACAAATATTTGCCTTCTGTCAAGAAAACTCATTACTAATTCCAGGAACACAGAAAACATGGAGTTAAAGCCATTTAAGAAGTTTCTTCCATTTAGGCTTTCCAAAGCCTTGTAAAAAATGCAGTTGATTGAGAACTGAATAATCAAAAAGGAATGAGTGAGTGGACATGAATGCTGTGGAACTGGACTAAACATTTTGGTTTCTTGTGTCTTGGCCGAATTATGAACCGCACCTTTGAAAACATAAAAGGAAGCGTAGTGTGGAGTGTGGACATGGTTCAAGTGAGTGCAATGAACGAACGAAGTAGATAAGAGTACAAAAATAATTAGGTGCTATAAACTTGAGTACCAAGTCCAAAGAAGTTGACGCATCAGCCTTAAAGTCTTCTACTCGAATCATGATTTCCGGCACTTGGGAAATTACGAAGGGATTTTGATTTTTTTTTGATTTGTTTAGAAAAATAAGTTAAAGCTTTACGGGCACATCTGCCTGAGATTTTCATCTTGACAAAGTTAGCTTACGTGTTACGCACATCCTGCAACTGTTTGTGGATTGCAAATGATTAGTCAGTGTGAATATTCAGAGTCAGAGTATGGTAGTTCCTCGTCTTGAGGAAGGTGGTGGGAACTCGTAATGCAATAACCAAAATGTGATTCTCTAAAGTCATAACTATATTTCTCATTCTCATCTTTGTTTTATTTTCCTTCAGGGAAATTTTTGCTCACAAGTTTTGTATGAAGCAGTATGTATACAGTTTAGTTACTTATTGCATGAGTGCAATGAGTCATTCCCCGCCCGACCAGTTTGAATGTTCTAGATAATTATGTAGCGCGAATAAATGATTTATGCTAACATTCTGACTTAAAACTGACACAACAATTTTATGTTCTAGAGATTTAGCTTCAAATCTAGCTGAACAATAGCTTGTGCGCAATGAAATGAAAGATGTGAAAAATATCGAGCAGATACACAATTGAACATTACATGGGTAGGGTCTGTCCATTTCATTCGAATGATAATTATTCAAAGCTAAGTATTTTGTTATTCTTAACTGCTATAGCATGAGAAATCACGGAGGATACAGATTAGGACTGTAACCTGGAATTAAATCCCATAAATGGATTTGTATCGCATGACGAATGCAAAGTAAATACTATTTTGTACAAGATACACTAGTTCATTCTTTTCAATTAAGAAAATAGATGGAATTACTTGAAATTGCTATTGTCATTACGACTAAGAAAAGATAATTCGTATAAAAGTCATTTATGTACCTTTGCGATTGACTGAAAAATAGATGGAAAAATTTAGACTTGGATATCATGGTAACCGAACTGTCGCACATTTTTTTAAAATCACATCTGTCTGTCTGTCTTCATTCAGAATTCAGAGTATAGCAATGCTATCCTTGAAATGCTATAATGTATGATATAAAGCTACTTCGAAATTCCTTTGAAGTACTTTTCGAACAATGTAGTATTCAATTCCTGTGCTCCGTGCAATTTACATATAATATTCATTCATATACATAGTCTACCTTGTAATGTTGCAGAACTCCATTCTTACATTTGCCATTGACCTAATTCCTCAGTGGAAACTTCTTTTTTCTGGAGAAAACTCAAGTTCAAATTCCTACTTAATCTATGATACGTACAGGCTGCAGAGTTCGCCAAGAATACATTTTCCTGCGTAGGGAGATTTGTCTTTGTCTACAGTTCCGAAATGGTATGTATAGGTATCTATTACCCACTGCAGTAGGCGCCTACCTACCTATTAAATCCGCATTTTAACCCTCCTCCAACTCCAACTTTCCAAGTTCAGCAGACTATGTAGACTTGTAGACCATACCAGATGAAAAAAGAGTGGAGTGTTTTCTTTGAGTCAAGAATGTAAATATTACATTTACTCCAAAAGGTTAGCTTTTGATTTTCTCCGTGAACAATGGGGAATTTCGCATGTGACCTAGATAAATCCAAGGCATTGAGATGTAAGAAAGCTCCAACTTTTTGCATTTCTCCAGCCTTATAACAGTATGGAATTCAATCCAGCACGCATGTAAGGTGGTTTTTTCTATAGGAGAAATTGTGTGTGAAATGGCACCATTTAGTTTGGATTATGACCATATCCATAATAATCAGTTTTGGGAACATTTTTATGGAACAAAGTGACCTGCTTTTTTCCTCCGTATGCCTCACTCAAAGTCCACTCCATCCTGATTTGTTTCCTTGGCGGCTATGAAAAAGCGTTATATAATGTGTCATACAGGTGACCAGAAATATTAAATTGCTTTCTAGAGGAAGTGGGCATGTTCGGTGCAATGAGGTGAACTCAAAGAAGAAAATCTTTCCAACCGAGTCTAAAAGGAAAGTTTAAGCTTGTCGTGTGACAAGTATTTGTACTACACGCAGACCTTATCCCAACAACAGGAAAATGGAACGCTTTAACCGTTTTACTGTTTCCCATATATTTCTATTTCCTAAGCTCAATTGTATGCAAGACTAAATATTCAAACTAAACGGCCGATGGAATAAATTTTGTATCCGTTTGGAAACAAACAAATATCATGATATTCCTTAGCCATTTCAAGATGCATCTGTTTGAAAAATAGCTCGAGTAAACAACGAATTAAATTTAATCAAATTACAACCTTCTGTATCTGGCCAGCAAATATGTTACAGGATAGTCTCTGTAAAAAATTCAAATGCGAAATTTACGCACACTGTAAGAATAACTCATGCATTGTTTCTAAATTCTAAAATTTTTCTAACTAAAGAGCAAAAACTTTGATAGATGTAATGGACTGTACCAAACTCAACGAGATATTATGAAGGGCCAAGGTCAAACTGATCAAGACTCACGCCAAACAAGTCGGAGCCAGCGAGACAAAACAAAACTAAACGTAACATAGTCATAATATTTGCATTTTTTATATCAAATGAAAATTGAGATAAAGCCAAGGTATTTGTACCTTCGCAAAAACCATTGTAGTTTTAGAGGATATATAGGCATAGGTCAGGTACATATCTACAAATAATAAAGCTCAAGTAGGAAAACTATTTATTTTCGTAATTTTATTTAGGAACGCCCGAAATTTCTTTTTCTTTTGAGAGTGAAGAATTATGGCCAAACCCAAATACAGCGTAGCTTCAGGCGTGAGCCTCTAATCCATGCGAAAAATAGTTTTATTTTGGTAAAGTATTTAGGTTCGTTCGTCTTCCTTTCTACATTCATATTAATAGGCAATCAAGTCGTTTACTCAAAGTTGCTCGAGTTAACAGAATGTAGGAGGAAGAAGCTAACGCATGCCTTTCATCTTGAGAAACGTGTAATTTACCTGTCCAATCGTTTTATGACAAAAAATATGTGCACAAATATTCGTACTAAAAACCACCTAAGTACTATATATCCGACTAATTTTGCGAAACGCACTTGTCCCATCATCAGCACACGCTTACGCTTTCAGCGTAAATCCGTAGGCAATGTGTAATTACCTACCCCATACCACGCTGCCATTTTTATTTATTGCTTCTGATCTGATCGACTAGTATAGTGCAATGTAGTCTTCCGGAGTAGGTAGTTTTTCCAGTTTAAATGTTTACGACACTGTTTCCCGAAATAAGCGCTATATTAGGAAGAAGGAAGCACTCTGAAATTAAAAACACTCTAGAGATACAGTATTGAATCATCGTTCTGCCTAAATGTTTACACAACTTTGGATTTGGTTTTTTTTAGATGTACCTGTCACAATTTGGATGGCTAGATCCAAGCTCGAAGAAAATAGGTTCGGAGTCATTAATAGACATAAGGAAATCCATTTCAGACTTTCAGCAATTCGCTGGGCTCAACATTACGGGGGAAATGGATAGCGAGACTGTGGAAATGATGAGTTTGCCAAGGTGTGGAGTTCGTGACAGAATTGGACATGATGCGAGACGAAGGAAACGTTACGCTTTACAAGGTACGTTACGTTATATCCTAATAGTTTTACAAAACTGACAATTCATAAGAATTTGATGTACTTATATAGACCATTCTTCCTTATTCCTGGAGAATTTCCATGGAAATCATTTATAGTCTAATTCCATACATCTCCATTGTAAGGCAATTTTCTTCACGAGGCCAGAATTTGGCAGTTTACAAAAGGGAATATGTAATGACAAGATATAGTATCTCATTTTTCATTCTCCAGTAATTTCAAGGTTCATGTTATGAAGAATTTGAGTTATCCCCTTGAAAATTGACTTGGGCTTAATATAGTCCCTGTTCCATTCATATTTTAGCTGATATTGATTCCTTTCAAAGTGCCAATTTCAAGGAGGATACATACTGAACTGGATGACATTTCAAAAGTGAATAATAGGCTTGTGCGTGACGAGACAAAAATGACAATATCCTTTATCGTCCATAAATCTTCCAGACTTTTTCATACATATTCACTTTTAGAAAATAGGCTATTAGTCTTGTCATTGGTAGTGTCACTATGTTATCCTTCAGTATACATATTGTTCCAGTTGAAGAAAATTACACTTTGGAGGCGTTAGTGTAGGGACGTGTGCCAGGTAGATTCAAGTTTACTGAGGACTTTGCTTCATAAATCGATTTCAATAATTCCATCATGCATGTGAATGCAAAACCACGAAATTTCTTTCAAGTTCAAAGAAAACTGATTATATTATGGAGACTATTCTATTAATTCGTGAATTCATGATCAAAGACAAAAAAAAACATCAGCTCATGAAAAAATTAATGAAATGAATATTTCAAATAATCTAAAAATCCAATCTTTAAATTACACGAGACACATTATTCTCATCCATTTTATTTTTCTTCTGGTCCAATTTGCAAAATTCTAAATTACTTTTGCAAATGAGCTACGAATATTTTATTGCACATCAAAAATCACAACATCAATAAAAATTCATTCTCTGGAGCGTATAAAAATGTTCCAGCCTGAAGTAAGTACGTTTAAGGTATTAAGCCAGACTTAAAGTTTGAGCTGAAGCCAAAAACTCCAAAAATCGAGTTTAAACCACCGCCGTAGTGAGGAATTTCTCGATCGCAAAACTTTAGCAGACTTCTAAACAATTCGTGACTTTTTTTTCATTACAACTTCCAACCCATTTCAAGCTAAACAATGTAAAAAACTTTTAGTCAAAAAAAAATCCTAAATCCTTGTCATTTAGCGAATTCGCGAAAAAAATGGAAAGAACCAGAAGTCTCCATTTGAAACCATTAGCTACTGCCTACTAAGCGAAATAATATCCTTGACATTTTTTATTGTCGCGTGAGCCAATCTCATGAAAAACTTATTCTCATTTCTCTCCTCGAGTTTGCTCGGAGCGAAGTTAATCATAGCGATGGTAAATGGCACAGCAGCAGTTTTCTCAAGGAATAACAATAAACTTTAAAGCGGAAAATGTTATCACGGCGGGGTTGCTTATACTTGGTCGGATTTTTTTTTCATTGACAAATTATTGAAATCGAAGCGGAATATTTTTCATAATGATTTTGCAAAATGGGTGAATGGCAAGAGAAGCTGGATAAGATTATATAATGAAGAAACATTTTCCGAAAAAATATTCACGATATTTTCTGTGTAATGAGTCATGAGTTATTTGTTAGGATGTAAACTCACGACAAAGTAATTTGCCAAGAAATGATGCAATTGGTAATACTCTGGAGCATCTTCCTAAAGTTATTGTAGTAATATTTTCTGTTGGATAATAAAACTACTTGGAGGATTTGCCTTAAGTTGTCTAATAATTCTCTGGCAGAATTAAAAATTGGCAAGGAAAAATGAGAAATCAAGGTTACGCTAAATGTATTAAGTTTTTTATGGTTTTATATGCAGGATCCAGGTGGAAGGTTAAGAACTTGACGTATAGAATAGCGAAATATCCAAGAGTAGTGGAAACCCTCGGTAGGGATCGTGTAGATAAGGAGGTTCACTCGGCATTCCAAGTCTGGGCGAATGCGACCGACCTAACTTTTACAAGAAAGAGTGCGGGCAAAGTTCACATTGAGATAAGGTTCGAGAGCAGGGAGCATGGAGATGGTGACCCGTTTGATGGAGAGGGAGGAACATTGGCGCATGTAATGAGAATTGAACATTGATTTTTTTAGGAGATGGCTGGAAGCTTAATTCTGTCACTCGAGTTACATGAATAATTCATTTGTTACAGGCATACTTCCCTGTTTACGGTGGCGACGCACATTTTGACGATGATGAGAAGTGGACCATAGAGACGTATCGGGGGACAAACTTGTTCCAGGTGGCAGCTCATGAGGTTGGTCTCTTTAAAATATCATAAAAACTATCCAGCATTAGATTAACTATAAAAGATTCTTTTTTTAAAATATAGTTTGGACACAGTCTCGGATTGTCACATTCCGACGTGAGGGACTCTCTTATGGCGCCGTTTTATAGGGGCTTTAATCCTAGATTTAAGTTGCATATAGATGATGTACAGGCTATACAGGTAATTACAATTAAACTATTGTAATGGTATAGTTTTGGAAGGGAAATATAATGAGATTTTAAATCTGTCTTTAGAGCCTCTATGGTAAGAAAACCACTCCACCACCAACTCGCACCCCAGCACCTGTTAGACCTAATAGAAATCCTATTACGCCACCAACTACTGGAGGAAAGTCAGACTCGAAGCTTTGCAACGACCCAAAAATCAACGCAGCTACTACAATGTCCGATGGAAATACTTATGCCTTCAAAGGTTCGGAAGTATATCGGTTAACAGATAATGGCGTTTTCCCTGGTTACCCAAAAAGAATTTCCAGTTTATTGCCTGGTCTTCCCAATGATCTGGATGGGGCTTTCACGTGGTCCAATGATAAGACTTACTTTTTTAAGGTGAGTTTCAAGAGAAAATCAAACGCGTTATAGAGTTAGCTATATATGAAATTGTTTTAACAAAATTAAATGCTTTCCAGGGATCTCAATATTGGCGATTCACCAACATGAGCCTAGATTCTAGCTACCCAAAAGCAATTTCTGACGGATTCTCAGGAATCCCCTCAGGAATCGACACTGCCTTTGTTTGGGGAGGAAACGGCAAAATCTACTTCTTTCAAGGAGACAAATACTGGAGATTTGATCCGGCTCGAACTCCTCCAGTCAGCTTTGGCTATCCAAAACCCATTTCAAATTGGAATGGCATTCCAAACAATTTGGATGCAGCCTTGAAATATTCCAACGGATACACTTATTTTTTCAAGGGAACCAAATACTGGAGATTTAATGACCGCAGTTTTTCAGTAAGCCTGCACATACACTCCATATTTTAATTAAAGACAAACTTTTTTCTAACTTTTACTTACAAAAATTTGTAGGTCGACACTGCTGATCCCCCATTTCCCCGCGCTGTGGGTAGTTGGTGGTACGGTTGTGGTAAAAGTAATACAATGAAACACAACGGATCGCCCCATGATTACAATGATGATAGTGATGGGGATGCTGGTGAGTATGATGATAAGATTGACGAGAGCTCCGCTAGGGACAATGGCTTAGGAAATGATGATTCCGAATCCAGTAGAAATTTTTGGAAAAGAGCTTGGAATGGGTTTAAAAGTATTTTTGGTTAACCACTATAGCTTTACATATTTGTACATATAACGACAAAAGACACATAACACACATGAATCTCAAAACACCACCGGTGCATGGATTTAGATAGGTTACCATGATTGTAGGTGAGCCAAACAGTCAAACTGAACGTATTTGAAACAACTGACATGAAGATGAGTCTGTGCGTCGGTAAAAATTTGAAATTTGAATGTAGCGGGGAAACAAAATGCTTTGAAATTAACCACTGCTGTGTAATTTTCAGTACAGGTCATTAACATTTTTCCGGGAAAATCTAACCCTCTTTGGCTGCTGCGGGCGCGAGGATTTTTTTTTTTTTTGAAACTGCTTTTAATTTTGTTTTTGTTATTTTTTTCTTTTCTGTTTTTTTCCAGACTACAATTTACTCCTCCGGCCCCAAACTTGACTTTCTTGAGTAACTTTTTGTGCTTATCTTATGAGGGTTTAAGTTTAAAATGTCTATAAGGGAGATATAACTTAATTGTCGTGCGTTCAACAAAAATCCAGGTGCAACAATGCAATGCAAGAATAAAAAGGTCTACTGAAGGCACTTCGATTACTTTTAAGGTATATTGTCATGACTTCCACCCCGGCAATTACGTTTATACGCATGCTCTTAATTAACAATGGGCATTTTGAAATACTTTTAATTTAATTGTTTCTGTTACCTCTTCTGAGTCTAAACTCGGTTGGGTCTCTCTAAATATGTACGTTTCAAACGTACCTTACCAAAAATATACCCACCACCATTTACAAAAAGAAAAGTTTTAGGGAAGGCCATGAAACGCTGAAGATGATGGCATTTAAAGCTTCATTTTTTTATTTGCTGCTTTTATAGCTGCCACGTTTTTGTTTAAATTTTGTATAAAGTTTTCCTAGCTGAAATGTTAATTTATGTTTTATTGTTAAGACCTAATTTTTAAGGCATACAATGTCTTGCTAAGCGTACATGTCCAATGAGGGGGTTCATAAAGTACATCGAGTAAGTATAAATTATAAAGTAATACAATTTAAGTCAAATTTTCAAATTAAAGACTCATGTACTTTATGAATGCTTCTTAAAGCTAATGGGTTTTAATTTTTATGCAGTATTCTTTATGTTTGTTTGTAACTCTTATTTCGTTTTGCCAATTGTAATCTAACTTCGTTTTGTAAAATGCAATGCAATAAGTTTTTATGTTATATTATGTTTCATGTTCAAAAAGCAATGCAAAAAGGAGACGAAATAATAAAACTGAGAAGTTTAGAAGTTGTCATCTTGCATAAGTTGTACATCTCGCATCCCACCAAGCCATTCAATCCATAGAGAAGAAAACGCTTCTGCTTTTTTCGACGAATGACTAACTTCTTTGAACTTTGTAATGAGAGAATGTGTTGATTAATTTGTAATCTGTGACCCAGGTAATGGATCTGGAAGTACGTCAATATCAATGACCAGAACAATCTCGAGGATTCTAGTTTTCACATTGTTGCCATATTTTACAACGAAATTCATGTGGAGGTGATGAGACAAAAGAAGGATCGATAATCTTACTCTATTTTTTAGAAACATTTAATGAAATAATCAAAAAGATTTTATTTATGAATAAACGAGATGTTTTGTACTTGAACCTTAATAATATGTTATTTTAATATCTTAATGTAACATTCTAAGACGTATTTAAACACATTGGAAAAGCGTATAAAACAGGCAATTTATTCCAGTGGAATGGGACACAAATCCATAAAAGAGGGCTCAACCTCGGAGACTTTCCTCCAAGCTTGAGCGAACTCCTTCAGCATCCATAAATCTGGTACTTTCTTCAGGCTTTCCAAGACCAACCGTAAATCCTGTAATCCTCCAGTGGAAATGAATCCTTGCAAGATTTTGGACCATAGTTCCCTATCTGAATAAAATCTAAAGGCGATGGCAAGATCAGAAGCGAGAATGTAGTTCTTTTGGGCGAGCAGGCGTTCAATGAGCTTCTCCTTATTTCGCAGCTTCAGAGCGTATTGATTAACCCTGATGCCAGCGTCGTTCAAATGTTTCACTAGCTTCCCTAGAATTCGGTCATTCTCTGGAGAAAATGATTTCCGACGGGACCACATTTCCTCCTTGAGTCTCTCAATTTCCATGATGAGCGTGTTGTAGCTTTTTGTCGTGGGGTTACCTTCTCCAAGCTCGTAGGCAAATATGAGTAAATGCTTACGTGTCGTTTTAAATACAGAGTTGTATAGGTCAAACTCTCCAAAGCGCAAGAGAGTCTCGCCAATTTTCATCAAATTTTGCTTGACCACATCCCATGACATCACTTCCCCAACTAGCCATTTATATATAGAGAGATACTCTTTTTCCAGAGGAACTTCCTGTTCTTTCATGTTGAAAAAAATGCGGTAGAAACAATGCAGCTTAGTAACTCCTTCGCAAATCTCGTCGAAGCTCATCAGACGGTAAAGGAACTGGTCGAGAATGTCCATTTCGTCTAAGGTGAGCGTGGGACAGTGAGCCAATAGGTACTTGGCTATTTCAAACCCAGCTTGCTCCAGAAACTCCCTATTAACTACAGAGTTATTTTGATCCAGTGATAAAGGCATACGGACTATTATCTCAACGATAGTCCATAGCATTTCCCATGGCTTTCCTGGGATATTGGGTCTCGTATAGTAGGCTCCCGCTGCGAGCAGTATATCGGGCATGAATGAATTTGTTATTTGGCTAAGCTTTCGACAGTCCTTGATTAGTTGCTGATCGTTGCAACTAGAATCTGGCGACTCTAGTAATTTGGTGAGGACAATGTACGGAAACTCCTCTTCATACACAAAGCTCAAGGGGATGGACGGGAAGAACCTTTTTAGCCTAGCTATCATACTTGTCTTTGGATCTCCAGAAACTGCAGCGAATGCCGCGTAAATTTCGATAGCTCGCTGTTTTTCCTCCAAACTGTAAAAGTCTTCTTCCTCACTCACTTCCAACTTTCGATTAAAAAAGAAGAAGAAAATCATTATTTAAAAACATATCGCTTTGGTTTAATTCTTATACATAATTCGTACCTGGCGGAGTTCCAGTAGAACTCTATGGGATGCTGCCTTTTTTAGTTTTTCATTTTTTAAGAGATCTAAGGAGACAACCTCATCCGAAGGGATTTGCTCTTCATACATTCGTATGCAAAATTCGATATATTCCAGACGTATTCCGTCCAGGAAAGTTTTTCCGGGGATATTCTTCAGTAGCTCTCGGCAGTCTTCACGGCAACCTTCCTTCTTCAACGAGAGAATACGGAGGAGAGCCATCTGAACAAAAAAAATAATTAAGGCACCTAAAAATAACCCCTTCTTCAATTCAAACTCAAAACTAAATTATTACCGTAACATAGGATTTGGATGTTCCCAACTTCACCGCATTTAACCTATATTTCCTGAGGATACATCGGTATGGAACCTGCTTTCTCATGAGGAATATGTCGTCGTATAAACAAACACATTCTGAACTTAGCTTGTCTCTGGGGAAAATGTCCAGTATTTGCTTGACCATAGAGTCGATTCCAGGAGTCCATGGCACTGGCCACTCCTGAGCGATATTGAGTGTGCATTGTAATTTCACTTTCGAAGAGGAAATGAAGTTTATTAGAGTCACAATGCGTTCCTCATGGGGAATGTTGATTGCTTGATGGTAGTAGTGGATATGGAGTAAGACTGCCTAGAAATTTCGTGATGCAAAAGCAAAATTTAAAAAGAAAATATTATTAAGAAACTAAATATAATCTCTTAAATACGAGTTGATTTGCTTACCTTGATGTGCTCTGCAAATAAAAAATCCAAATTAAGCCTCTTGCGTTGTGCGTAAGGCTTCAAGTATTTTTGAATAAAACCCTCCACTTCCTCCTTGCTGAGAAGCTTGTATAAGAGCTTGCTAACCACCTCAACTATTTCGTTTCCAGTATAATCGCCAAATGGAATACGGATACTATGATTCCGTTTAAGGTCAGCCAGTTCTTCAAGAACCTGCACGAGTTTGTTTAGCCTTGAGTTTATTTTCCCCACAATTTTCCTCTTCCTCTTCGTATACGATTCCTGTTCAGATCTGACATCCTCTAATCGCTTCATTTCGAACTCGATCACGGTATTCAAGGCATTTATAAAGTCTAAAGCATTCACTGGCCAATTTACGTTACCCTCCAGGGTGGAAACTTGGCGAAGGATGATATTAAAAAGGATGCCAAGCTCCTGCATGCCCGCATCTGAATCAGGATTTTCGACATCCTCCACATGCTCTGGCGAGCCAGCAACTTTTTCCACTGCAAAGGGGAGTATAGTCTGGAGAAGGGATTTAGTCTCGCATTTCTTCAGTTGGGTGTCAAAGAGAGCGTTAAAAAACGGGAGAAACTCCGCTAGGCCAATCGACGAAACAAAGTCCTCCGAATGTCGTCTCCACACTTTCTCGCATTTATCAAACCATTCCTAGGATCATAAAAACTTAAAATCAACCTTGATATTAATTGATAGATAAATAGATAATTGTTTACTCACGTTCTGCAAAAACTTGAGGCTTTGCAAGTACATGGTGTTATCAGACGCAATGAAGGAATTCCAGTCCGTGATAGTTCCAGAAGGATAAACCAGCTCGAACGTGTAGAGGAGCTTGATTGTAAGTAAAAGCGATTTGGCAGCAATAGTTCCGTAACATCCTGTTATTCTTGTTTTCCCCAAGCCAAGAATGGCTTTAACCCAATCCACCCTGGGGAGATTGGCTTGAACACAAAAATTACAGACAAACTCCGAGTCTTTGATTTTCTTGAGTACCTCGAGAAGCTCCGCAAAAACACCATCTGAGACCAAAACACCAAAGCAAAATTTATTAAATTAATGCTTAAGTCAGCCTTGAGTTCTGAAGGTTACGTCATTTTTACATTACCAAGGGGTTTCCGTCTTTCATCCAAGGTTGAGGTAAGTCTGTGGAGCTTGTCTTTGGCCTCTGCCTTTCGCACGGTATCCAAGTCTTTACTGTACTGACGAGCCAAATCTTCAGCCTCAAGATATTTTCCTTTAGCCAACAGTTTCTGGAGAGTTAAATCTGTCGAAGTCTCCAATATATGGTATAGTCTTATTTCAATCTCTGCCATTTCCAGTATACTCACTGGCTCCTCAAATGGACTCACATTACTTGGAAAAATAAACATAGGGCAATATGCTCCATTCTGAGATACCTTGGGCAATTTAAAACAGAACTCTTGCTTGAAGCGAGGTCCGTCGAATATACCCAAGAAAAAATCGTTCTCTTGCCCATACAAAGCCCAAAGCTTTACAGTATCTTCATTGTTATTCATTATTAGGGTAAAGTCGTGGACCTTCAACGTGTCCTCCGGAAGTCGTAGTGGTTCAGTTGGAATAAGGTCCAATCCAGTAAATATTTCAAGGGAACCATTCGACAGCAGTACAAAAACCATCCTATAAAGTTGATCAAAAGTTAAATTTTAAATATACCGAAATAAATTAAGCCACAAACCTATATCGGGTCAATAGGATCATAATATATTGAATACCCTTCAAACATGACCAGTTTCTTCGCACTCACGACACACTTAGTTGTGTCCAGATTTAGGTTATGGAAAATATTTCCAGTGGTGTATAATCTGGGCACGGTACTCTCGTAATCAAACGTGTCCAGGACCGTGAGTCTGCCATATTTTTCCATTGTAAGGAGCATCTTCCTTGTTGGAGAAGCCGCACAAACCACCTATTATGTAATTGCATATTTAGTTTGAATATGAAATCATAATAGCTTATTTTTATAACTTATTGTTTACCAATGACACTTCTTACCTCGGATTCAATATTAACGTTAAATGTAAGCATTTCCTTCACAGCTCCGAAATCTATATCAAGAGACACGTTTTGGTCGAAAGTAGAGTCCAAGGTGCCGTCTGAAAGTGAAACGTCGGAAAACCTGTAGACCAAACCTAGGCGTGATACCACTACAACATCCATTTTTGCTGGATTTGGATTTGAATGGATGAAAGCGTCCACAAAATATTTTTCTTTAAAATTTAGAGAATCTATGTTTTTAGCGAGAGGTTTCCTGAAAACCAAAAATAAAGATTAATGTGCAATATTAAGATAAAGAAGAACAATAATGGACGATTGTGTTCATAATTCCTCCTCACCCTGCATAACGCACACAAAAACTTTTTGGATCCACTAGAATTATATTTGACGATGATAACCCGACCAGAATGATTGACCTCCTCCACACAATGAAATCCACAGACGCAGGGAACTTTAGTTGCGATAAAGGTTCCTCCGTATCCCTTTCAAAAGCGACAAAACGCGAACCTACGGTAACTCCAATGACATCTCCCCCACTTGTCGCTGCTTTCACCTTTAAGAAGTTTCACAAACGACTAATTACTAATTAGAATAAAAAACACGATATCAAGATATTGCTAATGTGTTTTACCTCTTCCCTTCTTCGCATATACTCCACCGCCCAGCAGTCATCCTCCTCCTTCTCTGAACCAACGCCTCCAGATGAAATGGAAAATCTAGGAAGTATCTCAAAAATGTTGTCCCGGGACGTATCCCCTCTTGACTGGAGCTTTGCTGCCGCTTCATTTATATCTACGCCTGCGAGCGCTGTAACTTTCAACTTTTCGTTATCTTCAGGAGGGGCGTAATCATTGTTTGGACTCCCATTCACTTCCACCTTTACTGAAATAGTCTGTTGCACCATCCTGGATTTTAAAAAATAAACTGTCTTGTTCTTCCTGACAAGGCTTCAGGGAGCCCACGCTAAAATTTAATGCTTCGACGTGCCTTTTTAAAAATTATTTGACGTTATTGATGATTTAGCCACAAACTTTAATTTTCCTGTTTCTAAATACACTAGCAGAGTTATTCATTTTCGGAAATGGGAACTTCAGAGGAAGAAAATTTTCACTTGAGAAAAACTTCTTTGTTCGTCAGTTTACTACGGTTTACTCGCGCCGAAAACCTCCGGTGTTTTCATTTTTGTGGGGTAAAGTGAAACAAAATGTTAGCCTTTGTTCACTTTTTGAATACACAAATGCCGAATAGACAAAGATTAACGAGTTTTGGTTATCCGTCAGTGCCATAGTAGAATGAATGTAAAATGTTTAATCAGTCTTTTAACCCGTTTTACTACACTTTAGTTAAAGTATTGAAAAAATGTGAAAATATAAAACAAACAATGAAATAAAAAATTAGTCGATAAGTTGGGAGCATCATTAGTTGAAAAGGTAGGCCTGGGGGCAAATTTAGTAGAATCTCCAATCCCACCCATGTTCAAGATATCAGCAGCATTGCAATTGTCGGAACTGCTACATCGACAAATTTCATAGACAGTCTCGTCTTCGTCTGGCGTAACTGGATATTCTACTGTGCAATTATTCTTTGCGTATTGGCTTACTAGACACCATCGATCGATTTCAACAAGTATGCCCTTCTTCCAGGTCTCTTTTGTGGCACATTGATGACATAGATCTGACTTCATTGCGTGGCTGTGAAGTTCGTTCACTCTCCTACACTCTGGAATCGTTAGGTCTGTCATAGTGGCAGTACAGTAGTCGGTGTAAAAATTCCAGCAAGTTAAATCTAAAATTAAAATGGACGTTTTACGAACTGAGAAAAGAGTAACAAAATATGATTGCTTCAAAGTTCAAAATCATTCTACTAACTTCTTTTTGGGTTGAAGAATTTCGATTCTACGAGACCAGGATTAAGTCCCAGCTGGAATAAGAACGCCAACTGGAAAACAAGGCTGTAAGTTCATCATTGCATAATATGTTTACAATGCAAGCATGCAAATTAAAATTTAATAAAGCTTGGGCCGTTATTAAAATTTATCGTGAAGATTTTAAAAATGTGATGCTTGGTAAATAATGTTTTGCACATTTTTATTCTTGATTTTGGTTTCCCTAGGTTTTAATCCTAAATCAATCAATCGACAGACCAAAAAACTATCAGACCTTTATTTCAAGGTTTAACATATTCTAATCACTCCATGGCCTGCCTTGGATTTGAATTTCTGAATTTGTCATTTATTCCTATCGTCAACTTTTGCTTTCTTGCAGTTTGTATCTTCAGATAACAGAGATGCTCATTATCCTAATGAAGCCCTGTGATACTGATAAGTACAAAATATGGTTTTCGTGGACTAATGACTATATTGCCATTACAGATTTACGAACGATGACTGTTAATCACCTAAAATCTCATCATGTATGTACCCACACCTAAAGTGAAACTAATAAATATTTTACGATATTTAAACACAAAAATGATAAAATTGTATAATCCTAGTCGTTCACTTAATTAGTTACCATGACTCTATCATAACAATTCAGCTTACTTAAACAGAACAGAGCTTCACTCGTTTAGTGAAATAAATCACAAAAAATGTTCATTGTACGTGACCTGGAGTGTTGTTACAACGTTACAAGTTACAGAGTGTTCCAGTTTCACCTGAGTCACTCTAACGTGTTCATGTGTCTGAATAATAAAGAAAAAAATATGGTGCCAAACGTCAAGTGATAGAGAATCATAACAATGCATTGGGGGCAATACAATCAATAAATTATAGACAAGTTGAATTGAACTCTTTCTTTGCGTTCCAGTTTATTTTTTTTCAATTGGTATGAAATTTGTGATGGAATTTACTGTTTAGCCAACAATGCATGTTTTGTGTCAAAGTATAAAATACTCACTGTTGGTGTTGTTTGCGCATTCCTTTGTACCAAAAACAGTTGAGTTAAGTTCATACAGTTAAATTTAACTTCTCAAGGGATTACCTATTACCTATTATGATGTGACCTGATCGAAACATAACCCATAGAAATGTTTCGGTTTCATAAAGGGACTCCGGTGTATCTGGTCGATATTTTCTTACTCCTTTTAAGTTTATATTCTTCGCTTGTGTTTGGAAATACAATCTCAACGACAGGGAAAACTGTGGGAGATGATGAGAGGGCCACCGCCTGTGATGACGAATTTCCTCAAGAGTTCTGTGACATCTTGATGGAGGGCACGGACGAAGATAACTGCACAGAGTCTCCATACAAAGAAGGATGCAAGAGAACGTGTGGACTTTGCGATAGGGAAGAGGAAGCTGGAGGAGAGATTGATGACGATTCAGTAGTGGAAACTTCAACCGTGGACGCAGATCTGGACAAGGGTTGTGAAGACAAAATTCCCAACTGTTCAGAGTACATTGCACTCTGTTGTTCCATGAAGGAGGCAATGAATATGAGCTGTGAGAAGACTTGTAAGTTCTGCACCGAGACACCATCCGGTGGGCAACAGCTTCCAGGTGGAGGACCGGTTCCGACAGGGTCATCCAATCAGGATCCTTGCGGATCAACAAATCCACCTTCAGTTACTGCAGATGCTCCACCTGTGGGAGGCGCACCGGGACAAACTACAACTACGACATTGGCTCCCGTCTCGGTAACTGTTCCAGGAGGTGCTGGGTGACATCATTTTAATTTAATGTATCGGAACAGTATTAATTTATTTTTGATTAAAAAGTATTCTTGAATAAACCTAAGTGTATTTGACGACCGAGATGAACAAAGTCTTTTATTTCTCAATAGCTTGACTATCATCACCAAGCATTCTTTGATAAATCTCAAGCACCTGCCGTTTTGAAAAAAGATGAAATCAGGTATTGAAGGATTATGCAGCTACATGATGTCTATACCTACCACCTTTTATTAAGAAATATTAAATATCCAATGTATCGTGAGATTAAGTACCGAAGGTAACGTGTGACAAAATTACATGATGTTTGACACTAAAAAGATTGTTATCTCTTACTGACAATGTACACACGCAGATACACATTTCACTCCTGTTTTTCGATTGACCTTGTAGGTACATAAGAGTAAGACGCAAGCACACATATTTTTCACCATGCAAATAACCAGGGGATATCAATAAAATATGTTATCGATTTTTGTTAAGCTTATTTGCTTTGATAAGGACGTTAAGGATCAATGGTGATGCAAACATTTGTTCCAGTCAGTAGTTCTCTTTGCAGAAGCAACGAGAAGCCCAAGAACATCAAAATAGGAAGTGGCGGATGAAGATTCTCTTCAATCACTGGTTATTAAAAAGGTAATTAAAGTGAAAATATGGAAACACAAAAAACTTTATTTGTGATCCTTATGGTCACTATGTCTTCATCTTCCCTTGCTGATGTGGTTACCTCCGGAGTTGAACTAGCGGAATTAGTCAATTCAGATATTGTCATGCCGACATTCGCGCAAAAAACCTGTACCAATCAGACATGCATGGTAGACTTGGAAAACTCTTTTTGCGACGAAGGTTTAATGGACTGTCAATGCTTACCAACCCATTTGCCAATAAATGAAGACTCCCTCCAAAAATTAATTTCAAGATGTGTTCTACTTGCAACCAAGATAAATGACAATTGTGAAATCAACGCGCAGTGCACTAAAAACCTGGGGTTAAGTTTCTGCGATCTTGAAAATTTAGGCGGGGCAATGTGCAAATGCAATCCAGGAGCATTACCAAGCGAACAAAATGATAAGTGCCTGGAGAGTAACGTACCCATCGGAGGAATCTGCGCTGAGTCAAAGCAATGTGTGGGACCAGTAGGAACATCAGCATGTGAAGAGGGGACTTGCGTTTGTATTGAAGGATTTCTCCCCAGTGAAGACTTTAAGAGTTGCCTGACGGCCAATGTTACACTTGGAAAGGCATGTATGGAGTCAAAGCAATGTGTATCCAGTGAAGAACGTCACTCGTTATGTGAAGCAGGCCTGTGCAAATGCATTTATAACTACGTCCAACGGCCAGATCTTCGGAAATGTCTGAAGACTTTGAATACTTTGGAGCGTGAAGAGTGTGAGGATAATATCCAGTGCAGAAGTGGCGATCCTGGGTTGGAGAGTTATTGCACGGGTTCATGGGAAATTCCTGGAGTGTGTAGGTGTAACTCGAACAGTGTTCATGAAAATGGTGGAAATGTATGCTTGAGGAAAGCAGAGAAACTGGGAGACCCCTGTGAGATTCATTTGCAGTGCTTCACATCCCTCGGAAACTTCAGCGCATGTATGGGCTCCAGCACTTCCAAAACTTGTGAATGCCAAGATGACTACATTGGATCTACTGATCAGAAAAGCTGTCTAAAGACAAGCTTGATTGATGAGCCCTGTGTTGATAACACCCAGTGCTCTATAGTAGATAACGCAATCTGCCTGGAAACTCCTGATGAGGATCCGGAAAATGAGCCTATTTTGAAATGTGGCTGCAAAACTGGATTCGCCAGTGATCCAAGTGATAAGAATAAGAATACATGCCACTCGCTAGCCAATAAAATTGGCGACGCCTGTAAAGCAAGCCCAGTTCAGTGCCTTGGCGTGGAAAATTCCAAATGCGTGAACGAAACTTGCCAATGTGTAAACGGACACGTAGGAAATTCATTGGGGTCAAAGTGTTTACGCATTGGACTAAGTTTGAACGATACATGTGAGGAATCTCGGCAATGTCGAGTAACCAACACGGAGTGCGCCAATGACTTTTCAAATCCTTCAAGTAAGCTTTGCACCTGTTTGAGAAATACACATGTGGAATCTTGGAAATTTCCAGGAACATGTCTCCGGGTAAAAATATAACTACATACAATATATCAGTATAAAGAGGTAAAGTTTATTTTTTAAATGAATTTACTGTTTATGCGAAGGTTTCTCAAGAGATTAATGAACGTTGCTCAGAGAGCGTCCAATGCATTTCCGGTATAGGCCCCTTGTCCGAGTGCAGGGATTCGGTGTGCCAATGTAAAATTCCTTACGGCAACTTGAACAATACATGCTTCATCCCCTCAAGTCTGGGACAGATTTGTGAGGTTAAAGAGCAGTGTTTCATCGGAGTGAACAATTTGACGGTATGCGAACCTACTGCGGACTTTCCCTCCGGACCGAAAAGGTGTCAATGTAGCCCTGGGACGGTACCGTATGATTACAATAGGAAATGCTTTAATCCAAACATTACGGTAGGTGATTCATGTGGAAACACGGAGGAATGCAGTTTTGCCATCGAAGGAGAGGTGTATTGCGACATGTCATCCAGACAATGCGAATGCAAACTTAACCACCTTCCGGACATCACCTTGAAGTACTGCATCTCTGGAAGTATTAGTTTGGGCCATGGATGCTACTTCTTTATTCTTTTATTTAACTTAATCCTAGGTTACATCTTCAAGATGATTTAGCATAATATAATTAATTAAGATATTAATAATAATTATTTTACCCATGCACATTTATAATTAGACATAAATCAGCAATTAAAGCTTATGATTTCTTTACAATAACCCAACTGTAAAAACTATCTATATTCTGCTATAATAAACAATTATTTTTATTGTAGTTTCTTAATAATTTGACCCCTATGGAAAGTTCAAAGGTCTAGATACAACACTTTGTTGGCGCACAGCGCCCCACAGAATGCGAACATCGAGGCGGCGCACACAATCGCCGTTGTAGATCCAACCATGGTTACTATAGTGCCGAGAGTCAGGGCTTGTGTGATCTGCGCTAGGAAAACCATGGAAGAGACGATGGCAACGTCTGTACCAAGACCTCTTCTCTGTGGAGACTTCTCCATTAGGTCATCAATATCTACGTCAAACTGGAAGATAAAAAATTTGATAATTCATAATGCTACGCGCTGATTCCAATGACATCATAACTTTAATCTTATACCGTTTCCGCAGCGTGATATCTTGCCACCAATAGATAAGGCATGGTAAAAAGTGTGGCGTACATGATCCCAGCGGTCCATGAAAATATTATGACTCCAGCAGGATGTCTGGCCAATGCCATACAAACCATTCCTACTGAGTAGACCAACTGCCCATATATGTATACTCGGCGAGCCCTACCGTGATGATAAGCACAATATTTGATAAGCTCATTTAATTTATCTATGACTCTGCCAGTGAAGTAAATACTCACCCAAATCGGTTCACAAGTTGCTCGATACATAGCGAGTAAATTGAGCAGCTCAGTGAATACAATGACATCCCCCAGCAGCCGAATCGAACACCTTCGTCATATTTCTCCTTCAAAGGGGAGCCTCTTGGTGCAGTAGGATCACCTCCAAAAACTGCCTCCCCCACGAAATCAGTGAAATACAGGGAGTAGCAGACAAGGCTCATCCAACAAAAGAAATTTGTAACGCAGAGCCATTGGAGTGATCGAGGGAGCTGTACTATCGTCTTTACATACTCTCCAAAAGTGGGCGCTTGTTCCTCTGCAATAGGGGCGGTGGCGGAGTGGCTGGAGTTCTATAAAAGAAAACTTTTGATCATAAAAATAAATAAATTCATAAGAGTCATCAAATTTAGATTTACTTGATCATTGTGCTGAGCTCCTGTATTGAATGATGTCTCTTGTGTAGCCCCATAAGATTTTTGAGGGTCGCTCTTCCAAGTTGAGCTTGGTCCAGCTTCACTGTCCTCTTCCAGTCTGGCATAGTTTTTATCGGTATGTTGAGGATTTGGCTGGAATGTAATTTAGGAAATTAATATTAGTAAGAGTAAGGCAGTAAATACCATATGGTTACTTTGAAACGTCTTTATCATTGTTACATAAGTACACACCTTCGGCTTAGACTGGTCCAATGGTGGTCCACTAGAAACAGAACCTAATCCTGCTCCAGGCTTGTTTGCCCATAATCTATCCACAGGAATCTCACGAAAACTCCGAATCGTTGCAATCACACACGCTATGAAGATGAACAGGACAAGAGTGAACACAGCTCGTACGTGGCCTCCAAATAGTTGACCTATTTGAAAAAAGTGGGATTGATGGATGATTTCAGCAGAGACATAAATTCCTTTCTAAATTAAATTACATCGGTTTGTGTTTCCAGAGTAAAAGTCAGAAATTCTCCGGAGGGACCATGGTATATAAAGTCTATTATCTTTTGAGAAGAGGTTTTATATAGCCTATCCTTACCTATAAAAGTGTTTTCCCAGTTGAGAGCTCCGAGAAAGTACCCAATAGATCCACCAAGTCCAGCCATTATGGTGAAGGTACTCAAACCCTTGGCATGATCCTCTACAAAAGAAATTACACTTGGTTTTAAGCTGACAACGAAAATAAATTAAATTAAAGAACTTCCAAGTAGTCTGGAAAACGATCATGGAGAAGTGTATTATTTGGGGTTACTTGAGACTACAAAAGATAAATAAACTTGTTGAACTTTCTGACAGAGAAAAAAGTTCAAAGTGGATTTAATTTGTTAGACTCGCCTGGAATGGTGACGTCAAGCATATAAGCCCTGGAAGGACTTTGACAAGCGTCTGCGTCGAAATCGAGGAGGACAGTGCCAATCACTGTGAATACTAACCCCCACGGGTGACTTTTTATAGCGTCCTCGCTACCAGAGTCAAAGTTTGTTTTTTGGGTTTCTGGGGATTCTCCGCTTTCTAATCTTTTGGTGCGTGAGTTGTTTAACTTTGAATCATTTCCTTTGGCTTTTGTCATGGTTGCGTGCTCCACCAGATGCTTCAAATCCTGAGCGTTAATCCTCTGTAGACTTTTATCTCGTCTTGTAAGATTCTTTAAGAATTCTTGTCTCTCTATGTCCTTATCCTTATGATCTAGAGAGTTCCATGCCCTAAAACCGTGATCAAATTCGGTTGGAGGGTGTTTCGAAGAACGGGTTTTGTAAGACAGACGGTCACTTTCAGATTCAAAAAATGATCTAGCGTCTTCTTCTGAAGAGGAAGTTGATGAGTGGCTGGTTGAAATCATTTCTTGGTAGTCGATTAGCTCCGTCGTAGAAATTATATCTGGAGACTTTGTACTAGCCTCGGTTCCCTCCAGGAGAAGTAGGTGAGCAGATAGTTGGGATCCTGGTTGGAAGTCATCATCTTTGTAGGTATCACCCATTAACCTTCCTATGGTCTTTCCATTAGGAACAAGAATCAGGCCAAGGATGATACCTATGGAGAGGAGGATTATGAAGGGGCGCCTTCTACCTAGCTTTGACCTGCAACCGTCACTTAAGCTGCCGAGTAAAGGCGTGAGGAAAAATCCCAACTAGAAAAAAAACTAAATATGAGTATCTATTTCGATTTACTTTAATTATTTTGAAGAAATTTTTAATAAATTATCGTATGTATACCAAAGGACTTAAACACCAAATCAAGGTCATATGCCTATGTCTCAGTCCAATATTAAGGAGAAGAGGGGATACAAAAGCCGTTTCCGCTGCGTATGAAAATTCTATCCCCATCACAGCTGCCGAGATAAGCCGTTTCCGCTGCGTATGAAAATTCTATCCCCATCACAGCTGCCGATATTTGCATAAGTTCTTTGCGAGATTTAGGCCTGCAAAGCGAAAGATAAAAAAAAATAATTTATTTTTCTACAGACCAAAAGTTAACCCTTCCTTTCTCTTTAGAATTCTCTTAACTAGTTACGAATTCTAGGAGAATGTAACTTTATTTTAATTTACTTTTTAGAAAATAAGAAAATGTAATTACTAACAAGGGGAGTATCAATCTTGATAAGCAGGTCCTGCTTCAAAAATCAATTTAATGGGATAGTANTTAATTTACTTTTTAGAAAATAAGAAAATGTAATTACTAAGTTGAAAGTGGGGAATCGAAGTAAAGAGTTAATTATGCATTTACAGATACTTTATAAAATTATTTTGTTTAGTGTACCGAGTCAAATGTGAGTAATCCTGTTGATCATCGGATGAGCTGTCTATTGCACGGATTGATTGTTCCTTAAGCCTCTCCAGCTTTGCTTTTACCCTGCTCCGGAAATTGAGTTCATTTTCCGTGTCGTCACTAATACCTTGTCCATTAGTTTGATCAGAGGAAGAGGACGAAGAAAAGTTTGCCCAGAATTGAGTCCATGCCTCCTTCGCGTGGTCTTTTAAGACGTGGAATATCCCCACGTACTCCAAAACTTTACTCATGTCTTAAGCCGATCCTGGTTAAAGATTGAATTCAATTCTGGTTCAATTCCTCTTGTCTCTCCTTTCGGGCTAATTTATTTTACAGAAACAAGATATTTGACGTATTAATATTTTACTAACTATTCTCAAATATGTATATCTTTACATCCCGTATCACATCACAGTCACGCCAGAGTAAAAAATTTTAGTTTCTCTCCCCAGTTTCTGGGGCGAAATAAGAATTTTTCAAAGGATGTTTTATGACTCGCTAATGATTTTTGGAAATTACAAAATCTAATAAATAACTTTTCTAACGTTAACTTATTAATTTAGTAAATTAAAGCTTATAAAAAGAAAAATCCAAGTCCTATAAAATCAACACTACATCTAAAAAAGAAACCATCCGAACACTCCACCTTTCAAATGAACAATGACCAAAGAATAAAGCTCCAGCTTCCTTTTTCCATTACAGTATTTCTCTCCAGGATGGAAGAATACATCAAGTCTAGCATTCAAACATTTCTAACTTCACTTCGCCAATGAGAAAAAGAAAGTGTGTACCTTTCTTCAAGAGGATTACATTCCAACATAACACAAGAACAACAAGACATTCCTCCGACCTAATGCGATGTATTCCAATTACACTAGAAAACTAATGTGGTAAAGTTCTTCTCCGCTTCTATTCTGTGCAAGTAGCTTGGCATCATAGATGGCTTGTTGGGTTATAATGGGTAGTTACTAATTTTTTTTACCCGCAATAAAGTTTAGCCTGATACATGCTTTGGGTCTTTAAGGAAATTTTCGAGCATTTCCCCAATATTTAATTAGTAATTTTATGACTTTATGATTGAGAATAACTTGCCCAGAGTTAATTATTACGTAGCTGAGCTTGTAAAGCTAAGTATTGCTTTTGATTCGTCTGTCCGTCCGTCAGCTTATTATTTAACAACCGAACGCGTGGACCGATGGGTTTCAAATCCCTATGGAATAGCTAGCCATGAAGTAAGTGATTGAGATAAAACGTGCTTAAATTTAACTCACTTAATGACAATTCATTTACTTTCCTAAGAACACTACTGGATAGGTTGGACACCAAATAAGTCGTATGTAATGAATATTGGAATTACCAATATTATAGATGAACATAATGTGGCTTGCTAAGGAAAGTTTAATGCGGTGCATAAACGTGTTAGCTAACTTTGGAAAAGAATGAGATGATGCACATTTTCACCCTTACTGGGTCTGCTCAGACTAATTGCAGCACTCATAATAACATTGAGGTCCTCATAAAGCCACTTCTTTGTTGACTAACACTACGGGAAACGGTCTGAATTTTTTTGGGTGCATTCGTGCAGGATTGAGTGTGCAACTTTCACCAGTTTCTGATTGTTCAATAGAAATTTCTTTTAAAAATTCCGTTCAAGAGTGCTGGATACTCNAGTGCTGGATACTCTATAACTCTTTTCCTTTACAATACTGCTGTAGTCAGAGGAACAGTTTAAAATATGTAACCCTTTCAAATGCAATCTTAGATCCGTATTTGAAACTGTAGTAAGAGCTTTATTGCGGTTATATCTGTATAAACCCGCTGGGTTTTATTTACTGGCTAAAAGTCGATTTGGAATATACTCTTTGGAAGCAACTCTTTTTTCTTTTGCAACCTGTTTCGTCGTGTTTCCTTTTTTCCAATGAATGGGAAAAGCCGTTGTTGGTTGTTGTTTGCGGAACTTATATAGTTGGTGAAAAGAGCGTTGTATTTTGTTTTGACGATGTGATAGTGGAACAACAAACAACCGAAAAAAGAGTGTGGCTTTGGAAAAAGCCACGTCCAAATTTTCTTTCTTGGATAGGCTTTGTTAAGGGATCGGAAATGGAAAAAGCTCCTTTTCAATCTCTTTCTTTTTCTACACGTCCGTCCCTTTTATTAAGAGAAGAAAAGGAGACAGGACAAGTTGTAAAAGGAGTGAGATCAACAGGACGAATCTGGTGAAAGGAATACATAAAAATACATAAAATAGGGAGATATGAAGGAATGTGGCTATTATTTTTGCAGTTTTTTATGTAAATACACGTCCTACAAAATAAATGTTTTTAGATGTTGTTAACTTGCTTGCATTGCGTGCTTGCATTACACAACTGTTTGTCCGTGAGTCTGCAGAAAATTTTTAAAACTTTCTCAACAGACAGACTCACACTGAGCAGTAAGGTCCAATTAAAAATGAAGATTTGGATGCTTTCATCGAAGTCGTTTCGTTACATTAGACAAGGGTAAACTTAAATAGCAGTTTTTTAAGTCAACCAATTTTCCCACACTGTTGCATTCAGTTCCCTGACAAATTTTATGATAGAGTTGTCCAAAATAGAAAACATTTGTTATCATCGCCAACTCCTACGGGAACGGTAACTTACTTATGTATCTTCATTTGTACTCTGAAATTGGAAACGGCTCAAGGGCTCACGCAATCCCAAACGCTACGTATTTCTCAATTTCTCTCTAATTTCCATGCGACCTCCATGAAATCGGGAACTACATACACACCAGTTCTTGGGAGTGTGTGGAATTTGATGAATAATAAAAATTGTAGTAACACCGTTATATAGAGCGCTGTCAGAAGAGACCAACATCTGGGAGATTTTGTTCACACTTTTAATGTCTTTACGTCTAGGGGGACACCTTTATGAGAGCTGGAAGAGTGGAAGGTAAGATTTAAGAATGCCAGCTTGCAACTCATTTGAAATATGAAAAGATTTCTGTTAGATATATTCCAAGAGAATTTAAGACTTAAATAGTATATTCCTTAATGAATCCTACCATACAGCAATTAATTCGACCATATTTTGTTATTTACTCGACATTTAAGAAAATGAGAAAAGTGATTTATGAGATTAGATGGCCATTAAATATTAAGAAAACACCTGAGTCATATAATCCAAGCTAAAAATGCTCATGAAACAGTAAAGAAATCAAAAGAGGATATATTTTTTGAAGGATTATTTTCGCAAAAACTACGTCGTCAGCATTTTCCACTTTTCATCAGGATGAAATACTTGGAAATGAGACGCTCGGTGGTAATTGTCCTAAGTAATGGAAAGTCTCTGGAGAAAGCGGAAGATAAATATGTGCTGGTGCTGATGATAATAACGTTTGTATGTAATGAATATCACAGAGATGATGATGAGCATGTATTTTTTCTACTCTCCTCAAATTTCCACCCATTTCCTTCCGCATGAATGTATTAATTGCGGAAAGCGTGAGTAGCGGTTCCAGAAAGGAACTGACTGCGTGAAAAACTCTGCTCTGGAGAAATTCGGAATATGCATTGCATACAAGGTAATGTGAGCTTAAGCTTTACCTACTTTTATTATGTAATATTGCTCAAAGACTTGGAGTCAGTCGAAGAGAAATGATGAAAGACTCTTGAAGGCTATAAGCCAGAATAATTTCTTATGGCTTCTAAAACTATATACGTTCCTGGAGGTATTCATTTACCAAGATTTTTACGGACAAGAGGGTCTAAAGGAAGCCTATGCAGAATTAGAATGGAGTATATGGAGGATGAGAAGTCCATCATGACGTAATTCAGGAGAACACGAAATGGACAACAGAAATAATTACTTTGGACTATCGTACTGTTCAACTTATTTTGGTATTCGTCGTGTCTTATTGGAATCCATTGTGCGAATATGGCTTCTCTTTTTTCATTCTTGGGCAGCTTAACCAAACCAAAAAAGAGTAGGGGCAGGTTGAGCAATCCTTAGTAAGCTTATACTAACTTTTTTAAAAAATGGTTTCGCAATTTTATATTGTACTACCTTTTCAAGATGTAATCAGTGGGAAAGGTTGATGAATTTTAATTTTTGATCGCCAGATACTGGCCTGAGGGTCAACTAAACAGAACTAAAAGTTAAAAACGGTAGGTTTAGATGTTCTAAGGAACTGAATAAAAATAGCAACCCAGACAGTAAGTTAATATTGTTGTGACGTAAATTATTTGATATAATAAAACGCATAATGAACTCTCATTGTCTCATTTTTGCGATATGAATACATGCGTCAATTTCTATCGTAATTGCCGACAATAATGTCTCGAGATAATTATAATTATGTATTACGTAATTTATAATTGTCTTCATTCAACCCAGACTCAGAAAAATTTTCCATTGCGCTTCCAAAGCAATAAATGATCAGGAATTTGGATGATATCAGAAGAAAAAACTTTTGATTAAATACGTCATTTGAAAAATATTTAAATAAAACATTTATTTTCACTTTTTATTTTACACCCCGGAATTCTTTATAATTTGGCATACTTGTATAATCGCAATTAAAAGAACGGATGGGTCGTACATTACACCTATCGTATTTTTTATGCAATTGAAATCTCGACTTAAAACCAATTTTAAGTTAAAAAAACTAAATCAAATTATATAAATAAAAAATTTCAATTGATTTAAAGACTCGTGCGAAGGGGCTTCGAAAGTCTGTTCCCATTGAAACTACTTGCGTTGGACATGGCGATACGTGCAATGGTATTGTACCCATTTCGTTTTCGTGTTAGTAAAGCTCTTTTGTCGACACGGTATTTCTGCGCGCTTTGTGTAGATTTCCGTTGACTGCGAATAGAAAATGAATTTTATTTACTTTGTAATTACTACTAAAAAATGATTGATGAACTTAACCAAGACAAACGTACTTTCATTATACCTTCGCTCCAATTTCCCATCTCCCTTCTCTTTATTACTGTCTGACCGGGATGAGGACTCTGGCAGCATAGTATCCAGGATGTTGGACAAAACGTAGAAAGCTGGCGTTACCAGAGCCTTTCCAATTTTGAAGATGGTTTTTAATGTCAACTTGGAAATGTAAAGTAGGTCTATTTTCTCTGGGTAAAATAGCTTAATAACGGTTACCACCCCAATCTCCAAGATTAGGAAGAACATGATGTTCATCAAGATTGACCAGAATGTGAGCTTCAAAAATAGATAAACTGCTTGGGGAAGGTAGACCAGGATCAGGCCTACTACAAGCACTTGCTTAGTTGTCAGCCTTTGCCAGTGAGTCCAACCCATTTTTAAAAATTAAACTTCAAAAATTATTTCTGATATTAAAAAAAACTGCTGTCTTTATGAAATCACTAGGATACCCAGTGTTAGTAAGAATTTGTACCATTAAAGTATCTAAGACTCCAAAACAACCCAGATGAAGAGAAGAGATAGTAATATGCTGCAATAGTCGAAAAAATAAGGAAATTCTTCTAGCTTGATGCAAAAAATCCCTAACTTTCTATAACGAAGGTACCACAAATTATCTACTCAATCAAGATGAGTAATCATAAAAATAAAATGACTTTATTTAAATCCGACCCGTAAGTACATATGACTGCGACTATAGTTTTAATTAGCTTCCATCGTATACTGCAAACCTACCCTCCGCCAAGAATCGACTAATGTGAGGTAGTACACTATGAGGATCCATAAGATGTACATGGTGCTTCCCCTGGAAAATAAAGAAATGTGAAGAAAAAATATGTAAATTGGTAGTTGGTATAACAAGAGTGAATTGACTCACCTCAACTGTGACAAAGCGAACCTTATTTCCTTTAGGTTTTCTGGCGGTATCGTAGGCAAGCCATTGTTGCATATTATCCTTGATAAATTGCATGGTGTATTTGATTCCGTCCGAGGCTTTTATTCGTAAAATATCACTTCGGAAGTTCTCCATGACGAAGGACACCTGTCTAGAGCTAAGTCCTTGGATAGGCATATAATGCACTCTAATGTCGTGAGTGAATCTCCATCTCCCAGATCCAGGAGGATGTTCCTCAGCGCCACGGGTCATTAGGATTTTACAGCCTTCTTCGTCCATCCCCCCAACATGTGTGCTAACGAGCTTCTTAACCATTTCGTCATAAGTGTAGGTGGGTCGAGTGCCATGAATGATCTTCTTCTCAAATTCGATTATATCTGTGGTCAGCTTCGGAATCAGATTGATAGTTTCCTCCTTCGTGAGGACGACGGGAGAGAGGGCGTCCAGCGCTACAAGCTTCTCTACTGTGTTGGGATGAGTACCGGTGAACATGAAACTAAGTTGTGCTCCCATGGAGTGCGCGATGATGCTAACAGTTTTCCAGTTAAAATGGAGGAAAATGCGACGGTACAGAACCCAGATATCTGGCATAAGGTACATCATTCCTAGGGGAAAATGAGAACTACGCCCGTGACCTGGGAGATCAATTGCTAGGTATTGATACTGGGGGGATTCCTTCGCCAGGAGGGGAAGTAAACCATCAAAGGAGGCTGCATTGTCCTTCCATCCGTGGACACAAAGAATCGGTTTTAAGTCTGGATTGGGGTTCCAGTGTCTAGCTGAGATTTTCCCCCATGGTACAGGAATTTCCACTTCTTTCACCTCCACATCACTGTCTAAACTTTTAGTCGCGATGAATGTTCGGTTCCTAGCCTGAACATAAACCAAATAAAATTAATTATAAACTTTACTAATACTTAAGCACTGCATACGTAATGGTCAGTTTTTGAGTCGGGGGATTACTTACATTAGCAAACGTTAAAGCTGAGCTTGAACTTTTTTTCAGTAACCGTTGAAAAATACGTGCATAAATCATTGATAAGTTATGCTATCATAAACAACACGAAATTAAATCCCGGAGAAATTTATTTGTAGAGGTAATCATTGGTATTTGGAAACAAATGTTATTTAAACTAGTTAATTTTAATAAAAAACCCGATCTCCTGCTGGGGTGACTAGTGACACAGAATGCATGGCCTAATCAATATGATTAATGTTTAATTAAATGTTTTGAATGTGTGATGTAATTTCGTGGCCATGTGCGAAAGTGTGTGAACATCTTGAAGCATCGCATCACATGTTTTGCTCAATTTTTTTCCTAAATAGTGGCATTCTCTACTGGACCTGGACCTCTATTGTGAGTAGAGAAGATAGGACGAGCTAAACGCTGACGTATGTACGTATTAATGCATGCAGGAAAAGGCAATGCCCAATACTACAATTTTCCAATTCCAATAAATTCACTCGACCAATAAATAGAGATGGTTGCATCATAGCATTTTTCACGATACTTTCTTAAGCAAAAGAATGTCTACTAACAGATAAAGTGAAAGTGAATATTCTAACATTTAACAAAAACGTTTTTATCTCAGATTTCCCCAATAAAGATTA
>JAANSQ010000219.1:0-31386 GCA_036850885.1 Lepidocyrtinus dapeste
TTATTGAGGAAAAACTTTTTAGTTAGCATTGGATTTCAAAGTTATAATCATATCATCCTATTCCATTGCAGGGTATTCCACCAAGTCATGGAAGTCAACTGTAATGGAAATTAAAGCGATAAAACATCAAAGAAAAAATCTTTCACAACTCCCCTTTTTATGTCACTTCATGAATTTATAACGATGAAATAAGCTTCAGCATGAGAGCAACTGAGGCTGTATAAGTGACATGAAATGACAAGACAAGAAAATAGTTTTGGTTTCAAATCGAAAAATGTCTTTGTAGACGAAGCAGTGGTTTATTGTTAACTCTAGAAACTCTAGAAATTCTAGAAACTTAATACCAACCTACACCAAACCCAAGTCAAATCTAGGTGAAGCTTAACAGATGAAAGTTGGGATATTCTTAAGAAGTGGAGGTTGTATGAAAAGCAACCAATTCTGATTAAAAGGTACACAGTTCAAACGAATTCTGAGGAAATACATTTCTAAGGAGAATTTGGGAAGTTGGAATTTGGGTTGAAGTGATAATCCCTAATGAGCGGAGGACAAGAGTGGGAGGGCAAGCTTTTGAGAGAGTTAAGCATAAATAGAACCTCCTTAAGTCTGCTTAATTTTTAGAGATTTTGACTCCATAATTTTACCCCGGAACACAATTCATAAGGGAACTGAAGCTGCTTAACTAAAGGGCATACTGAAGTGACACTGGAACTCACCACCAAAGTTTATTTACGTTGGTAGGTTCCTCCATTTGTTTAGGAGTTTATTCCCCCAAGACGCCAGTTACTATACTCAATGAAAATATTGCGTATCACTAAGCCTTTTAGAAATGTTAACTAGTCTTGCTACATTCATAATGAGTACTATTGTCCCACTAGCTTGGCATGGTTTGGCTTCAGCTTAAATGAACAATTTCCAAGAACTCATAAACTTTAATTTTTTGCGAGAAATGAGAGTTTAAGCTTGCGTAATTTTATATATTTCATGATTCGATGCGGAAACTATGACAATAGAGTTGGTAAAACTTTCTCTGGTAGTGGATGAACAAACGATGCTTTGTGCTCCCGTTCCAGTGTTCCAGGAGGAAAATGAGCTCAAGGCAAGTTCCATAATGTCTATGCAAAGCTTACTAGTCTACAAAAGGCACAAAATTCTTTTTCTCAGCTTCCATCCACCATGACTGAATCTCAGGGAATTGATCGAAAGAAAATTGTTAATTGATGCACTACGCAGATTCCTAATGGAAACTTATGAATTTCTCTTATAGCTCCAGTAGTTTTTAGATGTAAAGCTTGAAATTTTCATCAGTCTTTTTAAAACAACTCTTCTCTTTTCAAGCCTTTTCCACTCTTCGGAGAATATTTTGTTTGAGTGCCATTCCACTGCGGGGTTACAAAACTCATTCAATTCTATTGATTTCACAAGTCTGGAGAAGCGAATTGCTACACCCTTCTAAAAACGTTGCAAATATACCTTCTTTTCTACTTCTTAAATTAAAATATTGTTACAGTTCTTTTCTCGTCCTTGAAATTACTGGGAGGGTTGGAGGTTATTATGTAATGATGTACACATTACTTATTTTTTATCTACTTATACCCAAAATATGTATTCAAGGCAATTTCTTTGCTCAAAGAATGGAAAATTTTTAAAAAATCAAATAGAGTTTGTTGAAGCAAAAAATTATACGCTTCCTCCAAAAACAGAGAAAACTCTTACGTAACCAATGTATTAAAATGGCGAATAAACAATTAGAATGGTGTCCTTCAACGAAGCTCAACATCAGTTGGGAAATGACTAGAAGATCCTAGTTTTATGTGTCTTTTGCACTCTAAAATCTAATTAATTTTTCCGACACAAGTGATTATGTAATCTCTTAGAAAAAATGTATAAACTAACCTTACTTGTTTCCCTTTGATGAATAACCCACTCTGTGAATTGAGTATCTCATTTAATCTCCTTTAAAATCTAAACTTTATGAGTTTTTAATCCATCTAACCACTTTTTTTTGCAAGAGTCCAAAAGCGAAATTACGTGCTACCACATACTTCTAAACTGAACCAGAGAACGCCTACGGTTTTTTCTCTTAAAGTTCAAAGTTCATAAATAGTTAGTTGTCGGTAATCCTCTCAATGCATCACATTTTTTCAACCAACTAAACTCCTGGAACATTCACGGCCAACCATAGCCAACTGCATTCACATACATAAGACTAGGACGTGATCTGGTAGTCTGGACTGGACTGAATTCATGTAATTTCTAGATCTGAACTGATGAAAGGAATACAGAATACATAAAAATGTGCCAGACTAGTACATTGGATATTTGATGTGTGTGGGTGGGTGTACAGAAGGATGTAGGTGTAAGTTCCTGCGATTGAATTGGTTGTTTATTCCAACCCTTTTATGTCTCTACCTAGTAGGTTTTACAAAGACAAAGAGAAAACTATTTGAAAATCAAAGTTTCCCACGGAATCATCATCACTACATAATGCATAATCTTCCAATCTAGAAAGCTACGTTATGTAAATTGAGGCATAGAAAATGTTTTCTTGGTTTACGTTGGCGCGAGTTTTAATTTTTAAAAAGACTAACCAAACTAATGTTTTTCTTACCGTGATGCGGCGAATAACCCTATGCTCCAGACAGGTAATGTGTTGAGCAAGCTCACTAGGTTCGAGATGGTCAAAAACGAGTGAAACCTTACGATTAGGTTTGTTCTCGTCATCTTCCAAAAGATCTTCTTCTGGCTTAGACATTTTAATGAAACTGTTGTTGTTATCTCGTAGCCAGTCATACGTGCCCACTTCCGAGAGGTCTAGCCACCTCGCCCAATCTTCGTGACCTTCACCCTCCACTTGAGCAGCAAACTGTCTAATCACAGCTTTGAGTCTATCGTCCGCATCGAAGTGTATAGGGAATGTTTTGATCCAGTATCTGTATTAAAAAAAACATAAAGTGTTACTAACCTACTAACCACATCTCACAGCTCCCAGGGAAAATCTGTAAGTCGCCCACTTAACAAAATCCTACAGATAAAACACGTTCTACTAAGTTAAGTGTTTGTTTAGGAGAATACCGAGGATCGTAAAAAGACTATATTCTCCAGAAAACTCTTCGCAAGCCACAGTTCTTCATTCCTATACATATTTAATAAAGTCAGGAACATTAGAAAAGGGTACTTGAGAGGAAGTCATGCATAATTCAAAGCCAGGTGGGATACACCTTCTATTTGTTCAGCCACCTCATCCCACATTACATTCAATCTATGAGAAACTTTCAAACTTTCCAATGAAAAAATTTAATACTTCTAATATGCAGGTGGCTAAAAGTCTAAAGCCTTTCAATACCAATAAAGTATTACATTCCTTTCAAAGCTCAGACTGCGCTCACCGCATGAAAATCGAGGAGACTAGAATCGATCTCTTACAAAGGTTCGGTTTCACTCTGGAAGGATATATCTGGAATTAGATTGGAAATGGAAAACACACTCCTACTCCATTTTCGTTCCAAAGTAACCAAGTCAAACTAATACGAACCGTTTACACATATCGGTTTCTCTACAGTTTGAATAGAATAAAGCCCACACTGAGAGTAGGAAATGGATAGCTTTTATCAGAGTGTTTGAGAAAAATCTCGGATATCCACACCAATTACTTTAGCCTTGTACCTGGTACAATACAACACAGCACCAAGTTCTCACAAAAAAGGCTTAAAAAACTGATCTACATCCAATACCAATCACTAATCAGAGGCTATATTTAATGGCGGAGGTACATTTTGGCAGGGACAAATTTAAGCATTGAGCCTCCGTGGACTTTCACTTGAATTACAAAGGTGTAGAGTGATAGTAGGGAATGGAATTGTTGTAATTTGTCCCTAGAGAAAAAAGTAAAATGTGGTAAAAATCCCTGCGGGAGTTTTTCTTTTTTGCCAAAGCAAAACTAGCCAGTGTGTTCTAGTCAGTTTTTATGTCTGTTAGGCTTTCACCACGTGTTATAACTAACACTAACGTGGCTTTCCCATTGGTTTCTCCTTTCTACAGTTAAAGCGATAAGTTGGATCTAGTTTCCTTTCATGGAATGAGCAAGATAGGTGTTGGCTGTTGTATCTGGAAAGGTACCTTAGTCAAATGTAAACTCATTTTTCGGGAGAATTTATGCAAATCTACTTGGCCATATCTATCAAGCGTAAAGACTAAACTGGCAAGCCAAAGGTAAGCCTGCTGCTGTGCATAAAAGCCTTTTGTTGTGCTAGGTTGACCTCATATCTAATCTCATCTTGATTTTAGCCTAGCCAAACCATGAAAAAGGAGAAAAGAGGCTCACTTTCTGTATCATCACCAAATCATTTCGCCGTCCTTCGCTTTCCTAGTTCACCTTGGCTTGGCTCTGGCTTTCGCTGGAGAAAAATGGAAATGAGTACAACAAGGAAAGTAGGGAAAGGAAATTATTCATAGAATTCAGGATCATTTTCTCTTTTCATTCCTACTTCCTACATGAATGCCGGTCATGAGAAAAAAAATGAATGTGGGGAAAGTAGGAAGTAAATATAGAGTAATATGGAGACTCTCTTTGTTCCTTAATATTTTATTTAGTTTCGTCTTTCCATGCCTTCCTTTTTCTTTCGAAAGCTTTAATTATTACACAGACAGATATCGTCCGTGATACTAATGGTCTCGTGCTGTAAACTCATATTCTCTCCTAATTTTCTGACATGGTAACTCAGAATAAAATTGGCGTATTTTGCATGAAAATCTAGCCTCTCTTGGAAAAAACGGAGGATATTAATCTTCACCTACTACAAAGCTTTGGCTTTTAGTCAACAAATCCTAATAAAAATGTAAATGAGGAAATGTATCATAGTCATCATTACCATTAGTTTGATGGCATATACCAACCCAATCCAAACTACGCATTTTAAAGCACTTTTCCCAGGTTAATATTGAAATAGGATTTTAAAGGATTTATGGTTGTCAAGGGCCAGTTTCCTACTTGCAGAAGCAACGCAAACGGTCCCATAAAAATGTATTTTCTCCAGATAAAACCTAGAAACGTGTCAAAGCTTCGAAGCGCAAGTTGATTTTTAAAAAAATGGGTTGAGTCTGGGAGTCTTGGAGGATGGAGGAAATGAAGCGAGAAAACAGTACAAGTGAAAGAATAGGTAAAAATAGTTTTGGTTTCGTAGGAAAAAAGTTGGAGTGTGACTTTGCCTTCCATATATAAACCTCCTTTACTCTCAGGGATGTGTCATACGCTGGAGGGAAAACGTGAGCTAGAGCCTTGAGCTCCTTTACATGCATATATGAGCGCATTACTCACTCCAGGTAGCTTCTTCGGAGCATAGGAATAAAAAAAGGTATAGAAATTTATGTAGAAATGTATCGAATTTTAAAGAGGTACATAATTTTCTCTAGATTCTACATCACCAGAGAAGCAAAGAACGTAACTTAGTTTCAATTTGATTTAATTACAAATACAACAAAGCCAACAAGCCAAGAGAAGTTGGAGAAGCTGGAGAAACGTGAGCTGAACAAGTATAGTCTCTTGGGGCTGACTGAAGTTTCTCTTGGAAACTACACTCCATAGGGGTTACAAAAGTCTTTCAAAACTAAAGTTTTTCTTTTAAGCTCAATGAGGGTACGAAAATATGAAACAATTTTCAATATTCTGTAATAAACCTCTGTAATAAAGAACTAAGGAGGCTAAAGGATTAAGGATTTTACTAGATTGGATCATCACATCCTATTGGTTCTACTCGGTATGATGGGATTACAAAAAGGATCAACTTTCCAAAAACAGGAATAACAGGATTCAGATCCTCGAGTAAAACTTTTGAAAAAAGAGATTTTTTAAAGTCAAGTTATGCCAAGAACAGAATGGAAATTCTCTGAAATATTCTACAAAGAAAATGAACAAGATGGATTAGACTGATGATGATCATATTGATTATGTAGGGTCTGGAGTTGATTATCATCATCAACGGCGAAAAATGTGAACAAAGAAAGTTCACTGGAAGTTAAGGGAATAAATGAGTCAGCAAGATTCATTTTTTATTTTAGGAACAAGAATGTATCTCGTCAAGTACCACCACACAACTACAGTAGCCACGATTGCTAGATTACGATTTGCATAATGCAGGATTTAGTTCACCACGAGTATTTTTACTCTGGATAAAGCCTGTAGTCCTGGAGAAAATATAGTTTAAAGTAATGGCTTAACCAAAGTCTGGAGAAAGTGGCTTAGGGAGATGTTAATGGAGCGTAAAAACTAAAAGGAACTTTCTCTTCTTGAATCTCACTAAGTTCCGGTTAGGCTGCGTCAGTGAAAACATGATCAAAGAAGGGCTCATTTCTTGATAAATAATTGAATAGAAGTGGACATAAAAGAATATCTTGTAACGAACCTTAGGGCTTGGCAAACGGATGCTTTGTATCTTAGCGTTCTGCATCGAATGAGCTGTGTCGGTTGTTGTTGCTGGGGGTGATGCTGTAGGTGGGAGTCTTCTTGAGAAAGGTGGTTTAAACTGCCACTGCTAGTGCTACTGCTATTGTTGGAGCTGCTGCCACTAGACCGTTTCATCATACGGATTTTCGCCTTGGCCCCCGAGCAGAAGGAAGAAGCGACAGAAGTTGACGTGGTTTGTGTCGTTAAAGCGCCAACGTCATCCTCTAACATTGTCGCTGAACTATAAAGCTTCGTGGAATCCTTGTCATTGTTCCCATTACACGGAGATGTGGAACTAATAGGCTCGTTATTAGATGAACCAATTCCAGACGAGCTAGCAATCGCTGGAAACGAAGCGCTGAAGCTGTTTGCATTTGAGCCTTGGAGACATTGACAACATAGATCTTGACATGGAGCCAATGCTTCCGCACGCTCTGTATAATGGTAGATAAAGAGCGAGGCCAACTCCGAGGATGAAGGACAGAACCATTGGTGCATGAGAAATAGCACTCCAGGGAAGTTTTCCAATTCTTTTAGGATTTCCCCTTTGTAATCTAGGAGGGATTGAGCAAAAAAAATACTTAGACATTTCGTTTACATTGCATGAGTCATACTTGCAATGCATCATGTATTGCTTTCTCTACTTTCATTCCGGTGGCATGTCGAAAGTAAATAGTAATGTAATGCAAATCAGTTTTCTTTCATAAAAAACAGTTTTTATAGAGTTTTAATTTTTCGGGGTAACGTGCACACATCTGCCGAAATACCTACGTTTTGACACCATAGAAAGTTGAAACTTTTTCTTGTCATGATTTCCTTTCATAATGTAATATGAAGCTTCAGTTCTGTACTCCAGCAATAAAGACAAATAAAATTTTTTATGATAGATAATAATTTGCGTGAAAAAATGAAAATCAATAATGTGATACCTCAGTCTTCTGAATAAAATTTTGATTGACATATGCCATGCCTTTCATATCAGTACGTCGCAAAAACCTCCAAGGTTCAATCTCACCTGTCCCCATAAATATAATTCTAATCAGAGGAAAACCCTGGAAGCTTTCTATGCAACGTGTACACTTAACGCCTGCTCCGTAACAATTTGATTGGATCGTGGTCACAACTCACAACATTATCATATTACGCCAGAGAGCTAGACTTTGACATTGACCCTTATTCAACAAAGTTTGTCTCATAATCAGATCAAAATCTCTGAATAATTTGATGCGTTTCATTCGCTAGAACCATCTTATTCTCTGAATCATTTCTGTGACTTTCATTCTCACTAAAACGCAGATTATTTCCATAATTCTATGATCATCATCAAAGACTTCAAGGAAGATTTTTATATTATCGCTTAAATTGGATCCGTTAATGGTGCTTAGTAACTTCTGGTGATTGATAATGTCAAAAGGTAAAAAAAATTATTCAAGTAATTTAATGTAAACCTATACATTACTTACTGCTTTCGCTTTTCATCGTTCACTCTTCTACTCCCACTCGTACTGAATCATAACGAGCACCACCTCAAACTATAACCTTTGCCATTTGAGTCTTTCAAGATTTATACCGTCGCGTCGCACACATTTCATTTTTTATGTAAATCTCATCTTCTGCATTTCATCATCTCTTTAGAGGATACAGAGTGTACGTTACAACTGTATAGTTTTCGTTTTCTAACTCACATAAATCATTCGTGGATTTTCGTAATGAGCATGAGCCTTCGGATTAAGTCATTTGGAAATTGAGAGAAAAATGGAAAAGTGAAATGTCAAAGCTTAAGTGAGCCCAACAAGCCAGGAACCTGAAGATTTTTTCCTTAAACAGAAATTTTCGAAAGGCCCCAAAATACAAGTTTCCAATGACTTCAAAAGAAACGGGGTTAAAATGGAGTGAATTTTAAAAGTCAAAGTGCATTGGTACTTGTCATTTGAGTCTATGAAATGGGTTCTAATACGTCCTTTGAAATCGTTGAGTATGCAGTACATGACATATACAGGAAGGAGCAAAAGATGGAGGGTAATACAAAGAGGCACGTGTACTGTAGGGAAAAATTGGATGATTTTTATGACGCATGGCACCAAGTAACTTTAACTTTTGAACTTTGAATATTACCGAGTTTACTTACCGAAAGTTCGAACACAGATGTGGACAAGGGCTTGGAGCTGTCCAGCTCTCACTGGCACTCCAGACAATATTGGTTTTTCATCCTCACATACTAACCCTCCCGCTTCGGAAAGGAGGCTAGAGATGACGACGGAATTGACAGAAATGGATTTGCTGGAGGAAGTCGATTTACTGCTGAGAATGGAGTTCTTAGCTCCCCTACTGTTTGAAGGATTGGAGGGTGAAGTGTTCGCCAGTGAGCACCAAGAGTTAGCATGTTTTGAGCCGCCGGACCGTTGAAACTTACTACGTTTCTGTTCTGCACTGGGACTGCTCAATTTATTCTTACTATAACTGGAGGAGGGTGTTTGACCTGAGGAAGTCAAGGGCGTAGTAGTTGACGAAGTGTGTGGAGGTAGTGGAGAGTTAAGATTTTTCAAATCCATACTTTACTCCCATCGCCTTCTTTACTTAGTTGGCTTCGTGTAATCAATCGGTAGACTCTAGCTCCAGAAATAATCTCAAAGCTTAGGAATCCATCTGGAAAAAATAGAAAATATCATTTTCTCCAGTACAATATCCATTATCTACTTAACGCTTCCACCAACAGCAACACCACCAAGATAAGCATACATACATACGGAATAAACCATGAAAATTTTTACTACTATTCTGATTTCTGATCCGACATACTACACCTGGAGGAATCGATTTCTCCATACTTCTACTTTTTCCCTCTCAAGTACGCGAAGCATTCCAAGCTAGGAATACTATTATCGACGTGATCAAGTGACCTTTTCCTTTTCCCATTGAGATTTCTAGAGTTTGAGTAAACTTCCAAAAGTTCCAGCGTTTTTGCTTAATGTCACCACTCATATTTCACTAAGGCCGTGTGGCTTTCTCCTTAAACTAGCGACAGAAATTGTTACAAGACTTTCCAATTTCCTCCAATTTTTTCCACTTTACGTAAAGTAGATCTAAGGAGAAGTGAACTTTGCTTTGGTGTGCTTATGCAAGAGCAACATTTCTAATGAAAAATAAATATACGGAGAAAGCTTGGATGGTAGAGGTGTGATGATGTGAAGTGCAATATATAATTATTTCTCGTGTTTTCGTATTTTGCTCGATATATTTCCTCGAGCGTCATAACCGAAGCGCAAAATATGAAAAAATTTAGCATAGATTGGAATAAAACGTATAAACAGTCTTGTAATTTGAATGTGATGTGTTTGCTTAATGTCTATTACAGCCAAGCACTGATAGTACTAATGCAAATATAACAATTTAAACACGCAAAATGGGTTTTGAGCATTCTACACTTTTCCAGCACATGATGGACATGTGAGTAAAGAAAGTAAACGTCAATTATTCTTGGTTTTTGCTTACACTGGAGAAAGGATGATGCTCTTAGGTAAGACGAGTGAGTGACGGGAGATGTAGAAGGGGGCGTATATTTTAAACGTTACGCAAGTATAGAATACAATCCGAAGTTAAAACAATTTCGACTAACACACCAATACTTTGACGCTAGAAAGACAACTTCTGCATAATTTATTGCCTCACGCTTAATTTCCCCTCTCACCGAGTTATCCACAAAAATGTGTAAAATTTTTGAACGCGCTTAGTTAATTAGTTTAGTCTAACTTTAGGGAAGTTGGCTAACAGTTAAAGGATATTGCACAAAACATAAAAGTTTAAAATTTAGTGAAAATAGATAAGAGACGATTTTAATGTCATCTCTATGCGTTAGCAAATCTACCTATTACTTTTTCGGAGTTTAAAAGTCAACTCGGCTCAATTAAAGTTTCATAGTGGGAAATTTGAAATTTACATGTGTGAGGGGGAACTGATAAGTGGGGGAATGAATGATTAGAGAACTTTCGATGCGTTGGGAATCAATGTTGGGGAACTTTTGATGCGTAGGTAAACTGATTTTCTCTAAAAGAGAACTTATAGTCAGAACCACTTTTTTTCACCCTTAAGCGTGACATAGTTTTTGGCTGACCTCCCCCAAGAAGCATCAACTAAGGACTTTAGAAGCACATCACAAACACATAACTCAATGTACATGGCAACAAAATAACGACAAGGGAAATTGCTTACGATGAGTTGAGAGTGTTTCGCAATAATAGGGGAAAGGTTACGTACCAAAGGCTGTTTTCACTTGAGCCAAAACTCTTCTCAATTTAGTTTCCGACATGTGACGCTGTAGATGTAAACAGAAGCAAAATACAAATATTCCACGAAGAAATGCGTAGTAAACATGTTCTACTGCGCGTTGTTTCTTATAAAACTAGAAAACTTTCTTTTTTATGGTATCATATTCAAGCCAATCTTAATAAAAATGTATTAAACGATGTAGTTTTTATTAAAAAAATTCACTTTGAGTTTTATTTGTTCGCGGAAGAACAACAAAGTTGTATGTTTCTATCTAATTTCTCTGCTCTTCAAGTTCACATTTCGCTCCTGTTACCAAACCTTGTTGAATTAATAGGAAGAGAACAAGATTTTTTGATTATTTTCCCTTCACAAGTTAACTTGTTTAACCTGACCGGCACTTGCCCCAACATTTACGTTCGTTCTCGATGAAAGAGTTTTGCAATTATCTTTAAATGGTAAACAATCCCAAAGTTGTAAAATCCTGTACGTGGAGAAAACTTTCTTTTAGAAACTGATCCTTTCTTTGATGTAAAAGTAAAATTACGACACAAGATGTTTATGTCATGACTGTTATTGCTTCTTCTTATATCATGTTCTATAGTTTCGGATTTCGTGGAAAACCCGCGAAATAAATTACGACTGAGACAAAACTATACCTAGTACCTGTTTTCATCATTCCAACTTCAGCTTCCATGATTATGTTTCGTTTAATATATTTTGTAATTGCCTGTATAGCAACGTAGCCTATCATGTCAAACTTTGCAAAAGACGGGTGATATTATTTTTCGTGTAGATAAAATGCTGGACAATTCGTAACCATTGAGTAAGCCAAGTATGAATAAACATTTCCCTTTCTCCCACAAGGGAAGAGAAAAATAGGAAGGAAACTTTCATTTTGGCTGTTACCGTCATCCCCATAACCAATTATAACGTCGGCAGGATCGCTTAAGTATATCTTGAGTATTGAATCCAACTTCGAGAGACTGTACCAGACCAACTATAGACTCTATAGTCTTACTACGCGAGTGTCACTCGAAAACAGAAAATCGAGAGGAGAATGGATTGTAATGAGGATAATGATGCATTATTATGCTGCACTGGAAAATGAGATGAGTGACATAGGAAAAAAATATATATAATTTAGTCACCAAGCTACTCCATACACTCCACAATCCAATCTATGTCCATCTGACATCCTCTCCTTTACACTCTACAAACAACTCAAGTTCTGTAGGCAAATGTCGTAAAACTTTGTTTTTGTACACCGCATTACAGCTCTGAAGGCTATAGGGAACATTCATTTAGAACGAATACATTGAGTGAATTTTTTTCGACAATGTTGGCTTTAACTAAAATTTTAGAACAGATTTTATTAGGTTTAATAGTGAGCTATTTTCATTTTTTTTTAGATTTTGAGCTTTTAACTCAACCTTTTTTCATGGATGTTCCCTATACAGATAAAGGAGATAAAAGAGGAGAAAGTGATAATGAAACATTTTCCCTTAACATTCACATGTAATATTTTCATGTAATGAATATGATGATGATGACATGACGCTAGCTGCTGTGTAATCTTTCAGTTACGTTCATTTTGTAGCCACCAAGGACGAAAATAATTGTCTCCGTAGTACTCATCCGTCAGATCTACATCACGAAAATGTATTTTTAGAAGTACTCCACGCGTCATCTAAATGAGTCCCAGATACCATAAGATACCCAAGATAATACAAAACTTTGTTGAAATGTGTATGTAATGATGTAATGTCGATGTGATTACGTCAAAATGAGCTAATAAAATAGACTATTTTTCTCTCGAAAGCTATTTTCGTACATAGTTATTAAGAATACTTAGAACCAGAAATGTAAAGTTCGGTTCAAAGGTGGCATCAGACTTTATCTCCAAAACATTTTTGTCAGGAGGACTCACACGCTGGGCAAAAAACGGCAGGTGATTTAAGTCACTTTTTCTATCAAAGAGATAAACACTCGACGCTACTCACTTCTTCGATTTGAACATTTCCAGGAAAATATTATGCGGGCTGACGGGCCAAGTATATACCTGTTTTCATCCATGGAAAAATGACGCCTGGATGGGTTCAAGGGAAAGATAGCATTATTCAGCCTACAGCTCAGTTGGAGGTCTCAGGGATAGAAAAACTTTACAAATTACAATTATTTTATTCCGGAATGTAGACTGACAAAAAGAGACGGATTACGCTTTAGTATAAAGGATATTGCTGTGAGCCATATCTCAATTAAATATTTCCGAAGAATGTCCTACCTGCCGCGTGGTCTGACCTCAAGTGAAAATGGAACGTGCTTACTTAGGATTCTACAACTTTGGGAAAATTTTCTTTCTGAGAATAGAACAACTGCTGAAAGCATGTCACGTTAACTGCCGCGTGAGACTATAAGTGTTCCACCAACGAATGCAGGAGAATATAGTGTAGGAATATGAAAAATGCTACTTGTCACCAGACATTTACTCAAGTTCTGTATCGCGGTGTTTACTACGTATAGCTAGCTATGTAGGAAGTAGTAGTAATTTTCCAGAAAATACTCACTGGATGGATAGATGATGGAGGTGGAGGAGTGATAAATTCCTCTTAGAGTCTTTTAATAAAGCCTTCTTTTGAAAAACGTTCCGACAAGAGGTCTGGATTGACTTGAGTGAAACTTTCAGAACCACCATCTAGGAACATTCAATAAAATACTTGGCTCTTCCAGGAAAAAATATGGTTTGGAAGGATTAAAAAGAAAAATTCCTCCACGAATAAAAGTCCTTGTGGAGGGAGGGAATGAAAGCCTAAGCACTTTCTTAGGATAGGAAAACAGATATCATTTCCTTTGAAGGTTGGAGAATTTTCTTATATCAAAATGTGGCTTTTGTACTTCCCACCTGAAATCTATACTGACATTGGCGTTTCTCCTTAAATATTCACGAGAATAGCTGGTTTGGTTTTGGAGTGTAGCTTTTCTAGGAAAGACCATAACAAAGTCTTAATCTAACCGATAAGATAAACTTTCACGAGTTCTAAGAAAGTGAAAGTTTAAGATTCGCTTAAGCCATTTCCCTAAAACATTTATTCAGTGTCAACTTAAATTGGAACAAACTTGGAGGGATTATAGGGAACAGAACAACAGCTTTTTAGATTGTTAAACTAGATTTTGTCTTTGTAATAGATTGATTGACAAGATTACATGGTTTACTCAGCTGAGTATGGTTTCAGGCTCAAGACACTTTAAGGCTTAGCCAGCCTTCCCCTCAAAGTTCTGGAGGGGAGGATCTATCTTCTAAAAATAAATTTTATAGACTAAGCTATCTACAGTGATTATGAGTCATTGAAGAAAAGTCTTCAAAGGATCTCATCTAATGGAAAATTATTATAAAATTCCATTACTAGATGAGACCAATATTAGGATTCAATATTTAATGAACTCATATAAAAACTTAATTTTGAATCTCCGACTAGAATTACCTTAAATTCTTGGTCCTTTTTATAGACTTTTAAAACCGCCCACTTTGTACATTCACTCTAGCTGGAAGTCTATGGAATGAGATTGTCTCCGCACTTTCACTTTACATAAGTACACTGGTTTAGAAGCTTTAGAGCTTAAGCATCATTGCAGATTTCACTTACACGATAAAATCTTCACTTAAGGAATCCATTAAGTATTTTTACTCATCAACCGGGGAAAGCGTAAACTCTAATAAACAATTTCCTTGGAAGAGGAATCCCCCTGGAAGATTATATTATGGAGTTTTGGGTAAATTTTTGTGTCAGATCACGTCATGTACCACACTACACTTTTCCTGCACGTACACTATAATTAAAAGACTATATTATCAGGCTCTTTACGAGAAATAGAAATGTCAGAGTGAAAAAAACTATTCCTACATGACACTTTTACTACAACTTTACGCAATGTCTTAAAGGAGGTTAAGACTTTGAGCTATTTTTTGGAGGAACATCTTGCCAAAATTTGTGACGTGATATGATGCAAAAAGGAAGATTGAAGCTGTTGGTGGTTGTGCGCGGTATATGGTGATGATGTTCTTTCGTAGTTTTCTCGTTTCCCCACGAAAAAGAAAATGTGATGGGTAGACTGGTTGAGTGGTTGACAGGCACGAGGAAAAATGAACGAAAGAGAACACACTGTGTACGTAGACACACACTCCAAGACTCCAAGTTTGTGCACTGAGCGCTGGAGAGGAAATGCCATGAGAAGAAGGGAAGCTAACACTAGTCATCCTTGTTTTAGTCATACCATCCGAAACTTTAGAGCTGAGAAAGAGAGTTTGGCTGGAAATGCCCGCTATTCCAGCGTACGTTTACAACGAAACAACACATCCAATCCGCAAAACCTTCAGGATGTGGAAGCCTAAGGGAAAAAATGAGACCATACAACTGAATCGGAGTAAATGAGTGACTAGGAAAATACTCCGTAGTAGTAATGGATCTGTGGAAGAGGAAAGGCTTTTAATTGATGCTCCAGTGGTTTTCCCGAAATCGTAAAAGGCTAACTTTCTCCCGGAAAAAGTAATTTGAGTTTTGAATTTGATTCTTGAACAATGGCTTTCCAATTCCATAAACTTAACAGTTTAGTGACTTTTTATATTTCATTAATATTTATATTCTGTGGAGAGCTTTGTACCACTGGAGAAAGCACACATGGCCATAAAGCTCTGGACGATATAGCTGGAGATCATTAGAAACATAAAGAAGGTCTAGTGGACAGTAGAAAAGCCAAAGTAAACAGTAAGCAAAAAAAAAAAAAAAAAATGACGGCCATCCTTGCGTAATTCTTTCTTTCCTACAGAGCAAAAGTAACTCTGGAATCTCAAGTATGCTCCAGAGAAGTCCAGAGTCCTAATCCTAATCCAACAATCCTAGTACGTCACTTATGATTAGGATGGATGGGTAGATTTCAGATCGTTAGATAAAATGACAAGCTTAGAATCGACGTAGTATTTTGATCACAGGTTGCTATTTGCAATCGTAACCGAAAAATGTATTTGGGATTGGTAAACGAATGAGTAAAACGTGTTTCGTCTTTTCCGAGAAAAGATCCTATTTATTTTTAGCCTTTTCCAGAGAAAGGAATGAACATCCAATCATACAGATACTGGTTTCGACACACATATTTTGTCGTGTCAGGTGTTTGATTTTCATTTTCTTATGGCTTCTGTTACCCAGTCGTAACAACTTCGAGAAAGAAATAGAATATGGATTTCATTTTTGGAGGAAAAGCTAAGGAAAGAAATAATGCGTAATTTAATATCAATGGCATAAGGCGCTGGTATTCTATGAAGTCATAAACAATAGGGATACACTAGAAACTAATTTCTTTTTCTGGAGGAAATTCTGCAGTATTACTAGTCAATGCGAAGCTCATTTTCCCAAGTCAGAACTTCAGAATTGAGAAAAAAGAAAGTTTAGTGAAAGAGTTACTGAGAGAGTTGCACATTGCCCCATAATTACCTTCTAGCTGGAGCAAAGATGCAAAATCAATACCGCAGGAAAAATCGTTGTAAGTGGTGATTGGTGAAAGCATGTGAATGGCAAGACATGACAGGTGTGGTGTAGTTCAAAGTGTTCTTTTACTGGGTCTTTGGTATCCTGTAGGAAAGAAACTTTCTCTCCAGTTATTTCCCTGTCAGACAGGAAACCATTTTACCCTAATTTTTCGCCTGTACTTAAGCTAATGCGAAAGCGAAATTGCCAAATGCTGGGCTCTTGGCTGATGGTAATGATGATCATCGGATGGGGCATTAGAGTAAATGTGGTTATACAACAGCACTTTCTCTGGAAATGGAGGAAAATCAAAAGTTTTACGCTTTGCCAATGTGAAAGGAAAAGTCAAGCATTGGAGAATTGAAGTTATAGCATTTTTATTTTCCTTTTTGCTACTTTTTCCCGATAATGACCATGGCTTTACTACACTTTTACGCTTTATCAAATGGATTTAGGCAATGAGGAAACTCTGAGGAAAAATTGATATATGACAAGCACTCGAAAACTCGTTATTGACATTTGGGTCATTTAGGCAATATTGTTTTTCAATTTAAGCCTAGTGGAATTACGAATTAGAGAGGAAATAAAAACTGAAGAAAATGTTAATCCGGAAGTTCATGAAATACATTGCGTCATCGTTTATTACTTCAAGGAAGATCTTCCAGGTAAAATATAAATGGAAAATTATTATTTTGGATTTTTTCCGTAGAATTTAAACTTTCAGGTAAGCATATTTTGTCCAGAAATCCTCTCTTTGTTAAGATCTACTTGCCAGGTTTCACTTCTCCTGGAGAAATCAGTTCGTCTTTGGTGTAGGGAGTGCCATCATCATACTCCATTTTCTTGGGACAGAGGGCAATTATGGCGATGACCAAGACAATACAGACTAGTCCGACAACAAACGGTATCCATTTTTGCCAGGAACCCATCACGTGTATATTGGCCTTCCCACGGTAATCTTCGAAGTCTCTAGTGGGGAGAGTGATGACCCCATTCCCATCTCGGATTATGCACTGGTAAGTTCCAGAATGCTTCTCCTTGTCGGCTTTGTAGACCCGAACGCGGGAGTGGAAGCGCCCGCCTACTTCTACTTTCTCTCCGAAGCCATTCGTATAAACGTCCATTTTGCCAGCTGCGGCTGCCTTTACTTTTACGAAGCTACTTTCGTCGTACAAAGAGGCACCTTTCTCCTTCCGGATTTTGTCCTCCCAAATTATTTCAAAACCCGCTTTTTTAGTGTTACCTGCATCCTTAAGTTCTGCGTACTTTTCCTCGTTGATTACGCCTTTGTGACCGAGTTGTTTGGCTAATTTTTTCGGTACCTTCCACTCAATAGTGTAGGGTGGGTAGGAGCGGCGAAACAGTTTTGGCGGGGTAGTGAAAGGTAACGCAGCTTGGTCACAATCCTATATGCATAAGGGAATTTTAGTAACTTTTCACTTCCGGTTAGGTATAATTGTAAAATAACTTGCAGTTATTTTTACCTTCACTTGGCACAAAGGAATGGTACAGGTAAAGCCATATTTTTCGCTGTCAGCTCCTTCAGCGACTTGTAAACCCAAAGGCATTTCCGGTAGTATTTTAGTGAGCATGTAGAAAGTATGCGAACAGTTCTTCTCTCGACTGTAGCAGACATACTTATGAAAATAGGAGAAGCTGTTGGGCGCCGTGGACTTTAGTCCTTCTCCTCGATGACGCTTTTCATCAAACTTCTTGTCCACTTCTTTTTCACCTTGAGTGCGCCATATGGAATCAACGGGACATCCGTGGAGTCTCAACGTTTGCGACTGTTTATTTAGAAACACAAGCGAACCCGGATCCTTGAAGTAGCCCAGTCGAGCGAGGAACAACTGTAGTTTCAAGACGTCAATATCTTTCTCAGAGGCGGAGAGTCCCAGCTTTTCATGTTTTCCAGCAAGGAACTTTAGAGAGCTCAGTGTTCCCCAGTGGGTATGCCAAGAAGGTTCCTTTTCCCTAGAAGAGGATGAATCGTTCACTTTACAGTCCGACTTGATTGTGGCCTTTGCTCCATCGTAGTAATCATGCAGCGCCTTGAATTTTAGATCAAGGGACGCTGGAATCTCTACAGATTCAACTTTCAAAATGAGACAGAACAGACAGAAACTGGCTAACTGGATAATGCAGCCTCGACTTTTTGATGCTGGCAGCATTATTCTCTATAATTATGCCCTATAATGGCACTGACCTACGGATTCAATTTAAAAGATTTAGGGAAATTATTTCACCTTCCAGAAAAACCAGAACTAGACATGCTCGAGTCAATAGAAAAAGTCAGAAAAAACAAAACAGTTCTTTACCAAGTTTCATTCTGGATGTATCTACGACAACATCAAACTGAAGCCTATATGATCTGATATGATATGACATGACATGACCTGACAAATCAATTGGAACATGAATAATTGATCGACCAAGTGGCCATTTATTTTTGAAGATGGTATATCAAATTTATTAAATAGGTCCTCTAAGTTTAGTTAACAAACGCTTTAACTTTAATTTTGAATGGGCATAGTAGACGACCTTTATATCCTCCAAGAGTACTGGTACTCGATACGCCAAGCTTATTTCAGCTTCTTCTTGGGACGGATGTTGTTAGTATGACCGCACTTCTTCTTCCTGCAGTTTGTGGCCCTGGGGTGCAAGCGGGCGTAGCACTTCCTGCAGATCATCTTGTCGCAATTATACTTCTGCGCTAGAATGCGAAGCGTTGGCTCGATTACACCACCACGGAGTCGCAACACCAAGTGCAACGTGGACTCTAAATGAGAAAGTAAATTAATTAGATTAAAACATCGATATCGAACAAATCCGATTTTTTTGCTAAAAATTACTCACCCTTTTGAATATTGTAATCACTAAGAGTCCTCCCATCCTCTAGCTGCTTCCCCGCAAAGATTAATCTTTGCTGGTCTGGAGGAATCCCCTCCTTATCTTGGATCTTCGCCTTCACATTCTCGATAGTGTCACTGGGCTCAACCTCAAGAGTGATGGTTTTACCCGTGAGGGTTTTCACGAAAATCTGCATTTTTCCTAGACCTCCTAATTAATTTTCCAAAAATTAAACTTCAGAAAAAGACTTAATTTCAATCCGGAAAATCAGATTGAACTTTTCGATGGACAAGTTGCTATTTTCAATGTGCACGGTAGACGAGCAAGTGGACAGAGTTGATTTTGAGTTGCCGCGTTCAGCAGAATAGTCTCAAGCAGCTAAAGTAGATGGCGCAAGAATAGTCATTTTTATGATCTGGATGAAGTTCTTTGTTCAAAAATAAGATTGTTTTCAGCGCATTCACTTCTAATTCTGATTATGCTTCAATTTAATTAGGAAGAAATTAACTTTTAACTTACTACTAACGTTTTCAGCATTGATTATTTTATTTAGAAAAGTCATTTACAAGATATAGTTTACTTAATATGAATCATATGACTTCTAATATTTGTCATTTTAATCTAATTTTTTCTCCATTTCATTTGAAAAATTTTTGCACGTGGCTTTCAGCCCTCTTTAGATCAAAAGAAATAAATAAGCCTGGAGGGGGAACGGCTCCAACTCCAACCGATTCGACGTAAACTGAAATAAAAAATTAAAGCTAATGAATTAAACTTAGATATTGATGGAAATTATTATTGTTGAATAAACTTTTATACTTTTATTTACTCACAATTAACTGCATAGTTGACCCTGCCAGGGGACACATTAATGAATAAAGTAAATTGATTAGAATTAAAACCCCGGTATCGACCAAATCCTATAAAGTATATTATTCACTGTTTGTTCAAATTACTCACCCATTCGAACATTGTAAGCACTCAGAGTCTTCCCATCCTCTAGTTTCTTCCCCGAGAGAATCAATGTTTGCCGGTCTGGAGGAATACCCCTCCCTATCTTGGATATTCGCCTTCACTTTCTCGATAGTGTAACTGGGCTCAACCTCAAGAGTGATGGTTTTACTCCTGAGAGTTTTCACGAACATTTGCCCTCCTAATTATAATATTTTAAAAAATTAAACTCCCGAAAAAGACTTAATTTTAATCTGGAATAGGAATATAAATAAATCTGAGGGTAAGACGGCTCCAACGGATTCAATAGAAATAATAAAATACAAAACAAAACCTTTTCAATTGTGTAGATCACAAAGCAGTTTATTAATTTCCTTTTTGTGAACAATTTTTCTCTGAAGAGGGCTAATAGAATATAGCCGAAACGTCAGAATAAATTCGATTAAATAAATAAATAAAAAAGCTACGCTCGTAGAGCCTCAAAAACTCTCTTTAACTAGAAATAAAATTATCTAAAAAAAAATGATGAATTGTTATCGGAGATCATGGTAGTTCTGAATTAAATTAAGATTTATTTAACCAATTCATTAAACTTCTTACAAATTGATGCCGTCGGTGGAATCCAATTTAGATTTATTGATGAAAGAATTGGAAATTATTAATGAATAAACGATTGCTTTACAAAAGAAATGATTATTGACCCTGCCAAGTGACACACATTAATGAATGAATGAAATAATATTGATTAGAATTAAAACCCTGATATCGACATGGACCAAATCCAATCAAGTACTTTTGTTTATATTGTTAAAATATTAAAATTACTCACCCTTTCGAACATTGTAATCACTTAGAGTCTTCCCATCCTCTAGTTTCTTCCCCGAGAGAATCAATCTTTGCTTGTCTGGAGGAATCCCCTCCTTATCTTGGATCTTCGCCTTTACATTATCGATAGTGTCACTGGGCACAACCTCAAGAGGAGTAATATTAAAACCCTCAGAAGTTTTCACGAAAATCTGCATTTTGTTGTCCTCCTAATAACTTAAACTTCCAAAAAATACAATTTCAATTCGTAATATCAGATTGAACTTTTCGATGGATCAAATTCAAGTTGTTATTTACAATGCGCCCGATAGACAAGCAAGTGGACAGAGTTCATTTTTCAGTAAAATAGTTTTAATTTGGTGTGGTAGAAGGCGAAAGAATATTCATTTATTTGAACGATTGGGTAGTAGGTCTTTTACTTTGTTCAGGATAAAAAGAATATATTTTGACGCATCATGCACCCATTTCTAATAACTAGGCTTCAATTGAAAGAAATTAACAAACGATTTAAGTTTTACGACGAATTTGTTTATTTAGAAAACTCAATAGTCATTTACACGCTATCGTTTATTCAATATTAATCATATGACAAACATTTACCATTTTAATCTAATTCTTTCTCCATTTCATTTAAAAACTTTTTGCATTTGGCTTTCAGTCCTCTTATTGCTTCAATAAATAAGTCTGAGGGTGGAACGGCTCCAACGGATTCAATAGAAACTGAAATAAAAAATAAACCAATCCATCAAATTTTCTGCAAATTCATTCGGTTGGAGAAATGCAATCTAAGATTAAGATATGATGGAGCAGTGTGAAATAATGAATTAACTTTTACTCACAAATGAAATGATCTTTGACCCTTCCAAGGGACACACATTCAGCGAGATCATCGTAGCGGAGAACGTTCCGACTACAGGAGTCATAACGAGCATCATGGACCACAGCAACTTTCCTCCCTTTCTTCTCTACTAGTTTAATTACTCCAGGGGAAAAACATTCTTGCAGTCTTTCAGCTGCTTCGCCTTCCACATCCTTTACAAGAGTGATTTCAGGTAGTAGTCTGTAAAATGCAGTGGCTAATAAATGAATCCAAAAATCATGATCAATACTTTTGAACGATGCTTTTATTTGTAATTTTTTAAATTGTACATGAGTTTGAGCTTACCCACTGGAGAAAATTTAGCATGGTCGCTCCCAATCCCTTTAACTGCATGCATTCTCAGGTCGATTTCGTGGCCTGGTCTAAGCTTTGCGATGAGAATATCATTTTCAACTGGACCTACGTCTTTGGCTGAGTACATTCGTGACTGGCTACCCATAGGAATCCACTTTAAATGGCTGGTGAACACTGCAAATGGGATTTGGAATGAATAACTATTGGTAAGATTTTAATTTGTATAACATGAACAACTGACCTTTATGATTTAAATACATTTCGTCTGGATTGGAAGACTCTGGTGGCTTATTGGGGTTCCAAGTGCACTTTATTTTCAGCTCAAAGTCCAAAGTGTCTTGTTCACTGGCATTATCCTTCTCCTCACCTGACGAAAAATGTGTACAGTTACAGTTATATTGCCAAACTTTTGAATTTGATAACATTTATATTTACTCACCTTTTGGTCTATATTCAAATAATCTTGGATCTGCTCTTAGAGGAATGAGGCCCAGTCGGTGCGCTAGGACTTCGTCAGGTATGATTGAAGTGTTGTTGTACATGAACACTTTCTCGAACGCCATAGAGGGAACCTATTAATTTTAATTGACATTGACAGAAATATAGAATTGAATACACTAATTAATTACAAATTGCGTCGCTTTTACGTTTTACCTTACCTCTGAGAGCAAGATACGACGAAAGGCGTTAGCCAAGGATGGCTCCACTCCAATCAGATCGAATTCCATTTCATTCTCCGTAATACGAACAACTTTAATCCGCACTCTCTACCACCATCATCAACATTTAAAGTTACTATTAAAGTTCTGTTCAATAAATTTTTATAAAGCAAAACATTTCGAACAAGATGCGTTTACCTCTTTGAATTTCTGTAAGCTCCAAGAATCATCGACGCCATAATAGGATCCAGGACATGTGCCACTAGTCTAAGAAGTACAAAGAGTTACAGTTGAAAACTTAATCATGCATTCGGCTAGGATATGAATGCGATATTTTTTTTATTTGTGTAGAACAGTCTACATCCATCACGAGATTTGCATGAACTCGTGATGGTAGTTATGCTGCCCTTAATTAATTTTGCATTGACAAACTTCCTCCAGCTCACATAAAGGCGAGAGTGGAGGTTTGAGAAATTATCAATGCCAACGGCTACCCTAACTTCAACCGATTCAAACTTCAAACTGGGGCAATTCAGAAGATTATTCTGATTGTCTTACATTTAAAACTTCATACTTGCCCATAATGGCAAGTCTTCTTGCGTTGTGCATATCGGAGCCTGCCATCTTGAATTCAGGCAGTAGGTCTCCAATTCACTAGATAACTGGCGATTCCGCCTGAGCCGGGTGGACGCAGGGTGCCTTTCCGGTCAAAACAATTTAATATTAAATTAAATAAGATTGAAGTCTAGTTGACAAGAGGAATGGCGCAAACCAAGACGAAGGTAAAACTTCATTTAAATAATGGCATTTAGTTAACTTTGCAGTTTAAACTAATTTGTAATATTTTAATTGTTTTAGTAGTGTGCATGCATAGTATAGCCACGTGCGATCAGACTATGCATGGAATGGAATCGAAAAGCAGCTTCAAAATATTGGGCGTGCTTGTATTTGCCGCTTCGAAGCATTTTCTTTTCTGTACAACGTGCTACATCAAAACACATGCTTTCTAAATGCTTTTGCGTATACGCCCCATTGAATAGAAAAGAAGGCAAGTCTTTCTCGACAACTGTCATCATCTGGGAATCGTGAGATAACAAAGTTCATTGCAAATTGCAATTTTAATTTTAGTAATGAGTGAATGAAAGTGATTGTGAATTAATTTAGCAAAGAATAAGGTTGACTAGACTGTTGTGCTTTATGTATGTATTTAATTTAGTCTGCCCGCAAAAACTAAAATTGGCGGAGGGCTGGTGAAAGGCTCATTTTCTTCCAGAAACGTTTATCTGGAACACCCCCACTTTCACCTGTAAAGAATTAGTAAATCTCCAAAAAATGGTAAGCCTCTTATCTTATTTATGCTAAGGTTTGCACGCAGACCGAATTAGACGCAAATACCAGCGCAGCTGAATCAGTGAAAAACTCAACTTGGTGATTAATTTGCTTTCTAATTTGTCGTTTTATCAGATTCGCTTCATACTCATTCAAAATCGAGCAGGCAAAACTAGACTGGCCAAATGGTACATGAACTTTGATGATGATGAGAAGCAAAAGCTTATTGAAGAGGTACACGCAGTAGTCACTGTTCGAGATGCGAAGCATACAAATTTCGTCGAGGTATTAATTTCTTTGAATCACATAAGCTATTTAAACTAATAACTAATTAGTTAGCTAGCGTTGTTGCAAAATGACCTTTAAAATTAAATACTATCCTTAATTCTTATTTACAGTTCAGGAACTACAAAATAGTTTACCGCAGATACGCTGGCCTCTATTTTTGTATCTGCGTGGATGTAAATGACAACAATTTGAATTATCTCGAAGCGATTCATAACTTCGTAGAGGTTCTTAACGAATACTTTCACAATGTCTGCGAACTAGATCTGGTTTTCAACTTTTATAAGGTAAGAATTAACACGTGGTCAAAGTCTAAAGTCAAGTTTATTGAATTTGTTGCATGATTTTAATATGTATAACTGTATTTTGCTATTTTCAATTACAGGTGTACACAGTTGTCGATGAAATGTTTCTTGCCGGTGAAATCCGTGAAACTAGCCAAACCAAAGTTCTAAAGCAACTTCTTATGCTTAATTCTCTGGAATAATGACATCACTGCTTAAGTTGTTCAAACGTTTTTTGTTATAAAATAATTCTAATGATTTATCTTAATTATTTCCTTCATCAATTATGTTAACCTGTATAGATCATTCGCGAAACAGTTACTTAAAAACCGCTCAATTGTCAGTAGATTTGTTTAATTCGATTTTTAAATTCTTATGCTCATTCCGATCAAGTCAACGAGCAAAAAAAATAAAGCTATTAAAACTTTGTAGCAGAATTTAATTTATTATTATCAATTGCTATTATCTCTACTGCTCTGTTTGTATAAACTTAAGCCAAGACCAAGAGAAAATAGGTATTTAAAAATATCAATGTTTAGTCTTCTTGGAGAGAAAATAATCGTTATCTTTATTAATTCTTGATGATTATCCGTAAGGCGGGTTTAAATGACGTTGTATTATAAAACTACTTGTGTAAAGTACAATCACCACAAGAAATCCATCACAAAGTAGAGTATATTATTAATATATTTAAATGGATTAAATGTATCATGTCAACTAGGACTAGGTCATGTCCATAATAATAAGAATATGAAATCATGAATGTAAATGTACGTAGAATACAGTAAACTCAGCATTCCAAGATTTTCTGGGCAAATACTGAACTTTAAACTTGAATGATTTTTAAATAATGTCATGCATAATATGATGTGTGTATACGACAGTTCACGAGCATATTTTTTCTTGCTTTTCTTCAACCTAAAAAAATAAGCTACAGTTTCTTTAAAGTTGCGTCTCCAATTTTCTTTTATTTTCTGATTTTAGAACATGAGTTAAGTTACAGTTTAGATATGGGGTTGGGGTATATAGACACATTACATATTACATGCACTAAAGTGATTTCATTTTCATTTTACATAATATATTGTGCATGTTCATATGCCGAGTGTTCACTTCACATAAAAAACTAGCAGGGGAGATAGATGGAGAGGAGCGAGCATAGATCTTATACGAATGCAAAGGATAGACTAATTGATGAACTGGTTGGACCTGGAGTCAGAGAAAGCAAAACAGTATGCAGATGATATAGTGAAAAGAAAGCAGACTGAAATAAGACAGGTTGTTGACACTTTTACAGCTCAAAGAAATTTTGCCTTGGTCTAATAGAAATAAATCATCAAACTTTTTTGAAAATTTAGACAACGAAATAAGTAATTAGAGTGTTTTTGTGTCTAATTATTATTTCTGTAAATGACATAGAATGTTGCAACTTGTGAACAGAAAATATTCAAAGGCCTTCACTTGACCTCCGACAAACATATAGATTACAATAAATTTAATGCAGTAGAGTCAAGAGTGTGTGCGCTTAAGCTCATATGAAGCAGTTCAATCTGGGGAGATGGGAGCTGATGCAAGTAAATCGGGAGGGTATGTCCCACCGGAAGAGACTGAGACTGATAACATTTTGAGAAGGCATGCTCCGCCAATATCCACCAGGTCCCAGTCGGTGCCTACATCCGGCACTGGAGAAGATGATGATTATCTCCCTGGGGATGCTGGTAAGAAAGTGGGGAAATATGACATTTTATGACTGATTAGGAAGTTTTGTAGATATTGTTTGAAAATTAAGTTCTCTTTTTTTCAGCGTCGTTATGGAAGGAGCCCTTGCAACGTCATCGTAGCACAATGGTAGTAGTGAACCGCGGCCAAGAAGCTCAAACGCAAGCCAGTCAGGCTGACCCTTTACTTAGGCGACTAGAAGAACTACACTTTTTCTATCCGTTAATGCACGACGTGGAGAAGAGATCTGGGTTGTTTGGCACGCACAATCGCCGCGCTCTTGCAGACATTCAAGCCAAACTGGATTCACTTCCTGCCTTAAAAATCATTAGAATGTATGAAGACAGACTGAAAAATCACGCAGAGTCCATTTCCACAAAACAAGGGGAACTTTCATGTGCAATTAAGGAGGCTGACTCAGCAATATCATCCCTCCTCAAAAGCTACAGTGATCGCACCAAGATCACCGCCAAATCTGTAGATAGGATTAATAAACTGGATGATCTTAAAAGGAATTTGACCAAGTGTCAGACTACTTTTGATGAGTGTCTTCACATTGTCCAGCTGCTGAATGATATGCTTCCAGAAACTGAAAGACTTGAACCCCTTAATCCATGGGCTGAAGCCGATGAGCTGGGTTCGGAGTGTAGGGAGAAGGACGCTTGAAACTTATTTTCATAATTATATGATTCAACAAAAAAGTTGCCTTACTTTATGACCTTATTCGGATTAGGAAGGCGTTAATTAAAGATTTTTGATTAGTTTGGACTTCCGTGAACTTATCATAAAATATACAACCGTTAAAACCAATTAAATGCCGATAGTATTAGTATTTAGTTAAAATTTTATTTGGAGTTAAGTGTTTAGCGTTAATTTTTTATAAAAGATGAAGAAAGGATGGGGATGGTAAGGAAGAAGACTGTGATAAAAAAAATATAACAATTTAATCGACTTTCTGATAAGATAAATATTTGTGCATTTAAATTTAACACTTATGTTTCGTTTCATATGCTGCTTTGTCTAACTATTCTCGTTAGTAAGTATTTTAAGTGTCGGTGGTCGGTGATTTTGTAATTTCGAATTCAAAAATTTTGTATTTACTTACCATTTCACAAAATTTAGATAAACTGAATTTTTGTATGAAATGAAACCAACGCAGAAAATCTAAGCGTTTATAAAATAAAGCGACAATCAAAATCAAAAATAATACTTGACCAATTCAAAATAAACCAAAGGTATTTATTTTTTGCCACATCTCGCTTCGTTAAATCTTTAAATTTATTTCGTACCGTTTATAATTTAATATAATTAAAAATTAATATTTTTTTTCGTTTGTTAATTTTGAATCATGCCTTGTTTCGTCTACCGTTTTGGTTTACTTTATTGAATGAAACGAAAATACAATACTTTAAACAATTTAAGTGAACAATGTGGAGGAAAATTTAATTATGCTACATCAGTTCTTTAAGTCGGTAACATCAATTAAACTATAACTAGTACTAATTAACTAACCTTACACACTAAACATTATAATACCTGGACAGAGCAAACGACATCTGCCTTAATTGGTATTTAAAAATGAAAATTCAAATAGGAAGTAAACAACAACAGGAACAATCATGAATACAAATATTAACAAAACAAAAAACGTAAAGCCATGAGAAAAGCCTTAAATCTGACTGATAAACTCACAACAACTCACCCTTTCATTGATATGATTGTTCCTTACTTGGTTTTACCCGTTGACGATCCCTCCATTAAAACTGAGAAAGCACCAGCACCGCATACATCACAATACAATTCACATCACATTTGTTTCAAACCGTCAAACTTCATTTCATCAATTCCAAATATTTTCTCTTTCGCATTCCGTAAATCGAATCAATATTCAGTACAAAGTAAAGTTCAATTAGGAATAATTACAATTACACTGTAAAAAAAAACATTTACATAATTTCTTCCCAACTTTATCTTAAATCTTTTGACGATTTTACCTAGACCTAACGACCTAAGACGCAAACTTGTTAACAACGATAGGGATTTTATGAGTGATCTCGCCTAATTACGCTACTAACTGTTAAAATATATTTAAAAAGGTAAAAGGTTTTGTAGGTATTAAATAAATTGTAAATAAACACAGCACAACGTATAGTGCAAGGGAACTCTTTTCTGGGGTTTCTTCTCTTTCCCCTGCTTTCATATTTCAGGTCAGGTCACGCTACACAATAGTTTTGAGCTATTGGAATCGCTATGTTCTGTTTAAATCTAGTATCCTGGACAACGCCCATATTTAACTCGGAGCAGAGCGTAAGGGACTATATAAATTTCTATAATGACAAGCCAACATTGCACCAAAAATCTGGAAATGGAAACAAGTTCAAGTTCAGTCATAATGATTAATTTTAAATGTGGAAATTTCAAATATCCAAGATATACAAGACATTTTTTATACCATAAAAGGCAGAACAGTATTACATTTACATTTAATTCTAATAAATTATATCCCAATTTCCCAAAATAAATTAAAGGTGCGGAAACCACGTGCAGGGAATTAAATACTTCATAAATATAGATCAAAGCAAAGAGTACGAGATTCAAGTAAAATTCCTAACCGGACATTTAGGTAATACGTAAATGTTTACATGGATACTAATATTTATTTAAAAATACCAAAATTGATTATAATTATGCACATAGAACCGACATAGCAATTAAAATATATACCACGCATACAGAATCATTCTCCATTAGCCCCGGACTAGACATTCACTGTCTATCTGATTTGACTAACTGACATAATGTTAATTACATTTAGGACTAGCTGCTGCAGGTCTAACCAGTATTGGACTGGTCTAGGCTTAGTCTCCAAGGGATCACATGCGATGGCAAACCCATGACAGTAAAGTCGGACATGGTGTAAATGAGATTAATATACCAAGAAAAAAGCGTTAGGGTTACAATTGTTTTCAATGTAAGTCTTCCGTAGTAGATGCGAAGTGCACAGACAGGAGTATAAGGTTGATGGAATTCTCAAAATCATTTGATTCGACTGGATCGAGTTCAAATTTCAAAGTTCAGGTAGAGAGCGAGAGAGACGTTAATTTTAATTAGAGGAATGCAGAAGGATTGCTCCCAGGTGATGGATCCTTTTGGTTGCGATATCGAACAGTGAGCCAAACCCCGATAAACTGTGTTAGCAGTACCATAAATAATAAATAGTCACTAATTTAATTAAAATTATAGATTTGCAATGGGCAACGTATAAAATTTTCTTTATGACAAGAAAGACAGTGAAAGCTAAGCTGCGAGAGAAAGAAAAGCCGAAAAGCAAAAAGCAAGCAGAGCTAAAAGAAAAGGTCAATGACACTATACTTGCCTCCGTGAAGCTGAAGAAGAGAGATACACCACCAGTCAATTGGAATGCGTCACCAATCACTCCTTGAATCTTGTCCGCACAAACTGGACAATCACATTTTGGAGGTAGTTCAAAGCCCGTGCAATTACAGCCCGCCTAGTTGGAGGGTGAAAAAATCGGAGTATAAATTTTTGAGGTTGAAAAATCGATGAACATACAACAAAACTAAATCCCATAATTAATTAATTATTTTGGTTCTGTTACGGTTACGTACGATTTTGGAGCAATTAGGATGTCCTAGGGGTTCATAAGGTGGGTCAGTGACGTTGTAGTATCCACAGCAGTCAAACTGCTCTTGTACAACTTCCTTAGTGTCGTTACCAACGGAACTCCAACCGTGCTCCGCTAACTGATGCTGGGTCGTTTGACTTACCGCCAAACAAGCACAAGCGATGCTAAACTGAATTATGAAGAGTACGAAGAGGATAACCATGTAGAAAAATAAAAGGACTTGGTGATGTCTCAGGGTCGCGTAAATTCCTCCGATGCTAACTATCAAGAGGAACACTCCACAAGCAATAATTCCTCCAATCTATGTATAATTTAAAAAATTAAGAATTGAAAAACGTTAGCAACTAACTAATTTAATATTTTCGAATACGTTTGCGTTATCTTACGATGGGCAGTCCCAACAATCCATTAGCAGAATGATAATGAGAGGCCGTAATTATCAAATAGATGGCAACAACCTAAAGAAAAATAATTTTCGAACTTGATCAATCAATTTACTTACTAGACCTAGTAGTGCAATTCAATATTTAAGTTGAACTTACAATGTAAAAAACATTTAAGATCAATAAAGAATTTCTGGAACATCTGAAACCACCCCACATGATGATCTAGTTGAGAAGAAAAACTGGAGATCCAATTACTTAAGAGCCTAGTAGCAAATTCGTTTTCTTTTTCAATCCACAGTTAATTTTTAGGTCAGGTCACTTCCTATTCCAAATTATGTTATATTGTCTCTAACTGCAATCTGCTGTAGGATTCTCTAGCAATTTATCATAAACACAGGCCGAATTAATAATTGTTATTACGTTTACGACGGTTAATTTTGAATTATACTTCTAATTAAACTGAACAATTGAATGGTCAAAGAGTGAGAGAAAAATCTAGACTTTGACTTGAGGAGTGCTAGAGACTGATCGTAGGAAAAGAAGCATCTGTTGTTTTTTACGCTTGACGATATCTCTTGGGTGAATGAAACAGGAGAAAAGAGAGACAGGCAGACAGAAGCAGAGTAGAAGAGTAAATAGGCGAATGCTTAGCGTTAGATGATATATAAAAAATAGAAACACCTTTTCTCACTCACTCAGGCTATCATCCAGACAAGGGATTAAAATGAACAAATAAATTAATCATATTAATCTAATTAGTTTTCCACTGTGTATGCCTCCGACTCCCACAAAAAACAATTGAGCCTAGTCAACGAGTCAACAGTCAACCACCCAAGGAAACCAGAATAACGCTGGTGTATTTAGCTTCTTAAATGTAGTTTTGCTTTCGAAAAATTTTTTTAACAGGCAAAATTGAATTTCAAGAATCAAGAATTTTTGTTAGGGAAACAATGAAATGAGATACTTTTCATGGCAATATAATGCGCTGTCATGCACTGTTGAGTTTGATCACAAATCGCAACAACTTAAGTTTCACAGTTCTAAAATTTATTTT
>JAANSQ010000220.1:0-31289 GCA_036850885.1 Lepidocyrtinus dapeste
CATACCGATCCAGCTGAGGGATATTGAACATCCAATGATTGATAGTCGACACTAAATGATGATGCTGATCATAAACATAATTCAGAACGTGATTGAATATATGCGATAAATTAGCTTCACTCCGCCCAAAAATGACCTGTAAGTCACTAAGCCTGTTGGGGTAAGACAATCTTCGCAGTAGGATGCAAAGACCTATAAAGAATGGATGATTTGTAAACTGCACATAATAAACCAAACGAGAGCTTTATGGTCATTCGTAACTGTTGTTGCAATATGATTACCTTCAGATTCTTTAAAAACCAGCCTATTTTTCGTTTGCATAACAGCTGGAATTTTTAGTGCTGCTTGGAGGCGATAAATATCCTGCTTATAAAAACGAAAGTCACGCTTACACCTTGATTCGTCGTATAAATTTAAATTAAACTTAGCTGGTTCGTTAGTTCTAATTGGCTTTAATGATTCGGCTGCTAACAAAATGCCGAAGTCGTCTTCAAACAGAATGGCAAACTTTAAAAACTCCATATCAATTATGAAACAAAAAGATTTTTATTTTTTTCATTAGAAATGATATTATACAGCTTTAATGAATAAAATCATAACAAAACAAAGATCAAATTTTGAATTTCGCGGGGATCTTTTGAGCTACAATATTGATAATTCTACTATACCAAATCTCAACATAAGAGGTCTACAGTACACGTATTCTGATTCTAGACCTCTTACAGTCAGCGTATTTTAAATCGTATTGTGTGCTCAACAGCCCTATTATCAATATCTTGAAGAGGAAAACAAAATGAAATAGTGTAATTCAAAGGATTTACAATACAAGCCATGTGGTTCAGCCGCCATTTTCTTTAAGAATTTAATTTGATTCTACGAACTTGACTCTTTTTTTTGGATAATACAATAAAAGGGAAATGTTGTCTTGATACTATATCGTTCCTTAAATTATTAGCCATCATCGCCATTGTTCTGCCTTTACTTTACTAAAAGCGTTTTCTCCTAAAGAAGGGAAGAAACTTATCGATTCTGTACAATCCACTGGGTTTTATTCATTCATTGATCGTGCCGGGACTACCGAGCAATATTTTATTGTTGAAGCCGTTCAAGGAAGCAAAGAATGCGTACGTGTTTGAATATGTAACTCGCCCAAAAAATTCAAAACAGGATCGTAAGCCAAAGTATGACCGTATACTTCCTAATGGAAACCCTGGGAGCAAAACTTGCTCGGAGAGATTTTTGACGTGAATCCAAAATTAATAAAAAAAAAATTCTTTAAAAATTTTCCTATTTTTTTGGGGAATGTATTTGTTCCTTCCGTTCTTTTTGCACGAGATTTTCCGCATGTATAATAAATAAAAGTTGGTTCTTTGGTTAGGCTCGGGGTCTGTAGAAGGCAGGAAGTTGGTGATATGTTTGATGTGGATTTTGAGACAGGCCATGGATGGAAGAATGGTAGCTGATGGCGTGTCGGATAAAGGCAAAGGAAATGGCACAGCGTTTGGCAAAAGAAGAGGCTTCCGTTCGTGGTGTGGTTCATGCCTTGGCACAAGGCTAAGGAAAGGGTTGCTTTGAGCCGCTTTCTCCAGAAGACCTTTTCCTAGGGAACGATTTACTTCTTTTCTTGTAAACTTAAGAGAAAAGAGGAGCTGTCATGAAAAGAGGAAATAATGGCTAGGGTACACTTTCCTATTGTTTTTGATGGAGAATGTGCGGTGTAGGGTGCAGGGGAATGAAAGTAGGCTTATTACTTTTCCTCTCTCCGTCCCAAGTAGAAAGTGATCCGAATCCCATGATTTCTTTAAATTATTGCGTAGTGTTATGGATACTTTTTGTGTATCAAATATTTTGTAACGAAGAAAGTTTTAGAGAGGAGCGAACGACAGCGAATAAATCACGTACAAACAAAAGATATAAGAGCCATAATTTATGAAGTGAATGAAAGGAGAGACAAGGAATGACAACATTATAGATTCCAAGAATTATTAGCCCTGATATGCCACTCATTGGCTGAGGGAAAACTTTTAAAATATTGCTTCCCTCTTGTTACACCATTCGTCTTGTTCTTGTCGATGGAGGAGAATTTCTTAAGCTATATGAGATGAGCTACAATCCACATTTTTGGCTTTTGTTGAGAAGGCGAGGAGGATCATTGACCCACAGAGAAAAATATTGGAGGAAAAAAGAAATAATAATTCCAACTTGGGCTTAAACTCTAAGGATTTATGGGAAACTTGATGAAGGATGCTGATAGTAATGAGCTGGGCTGCAGCAGTCATCCATTTTTCTTAAGAGAGTAGACTAAGTGCACTTTGTTAAGTTCTGGAGCTTGCTTATCAACACTTGGGGGTAACTTACACAAACTTTTTTCAAAACAGTTTTAATAGAAATAAACGCTGAAGCGTTTCTTCCAAAAGGCCCCGGTTACGTAAAGAGTACCTTAAATAAAATAATTACGTCATTGATTTGACAGAATTTGCCATGCACTCCGTGTCAAAAAAATATTTTGGTGGTTCAACTGTATACAGTCAGCGAAAAAAATTCAATAGAAAAGCCTCAGCATTGTAAACAGCTTCTAGGAAATTAGGTACCTGAAAATTTATCTGATACGATCACCTAAGAAGTCTCCAGCGTACATACTAGGGTGGCATCCTGTATTCCGGATAGTCTTCTCAAAATTCCAAAATCCAAGAACTGAAGTTTCCCTCCTTTTTTTCATTCAAAGCATGCAAATTGTGATAAAACTACACAAAAAGCAATTCCATTTTGTAGAAAAAAAAACGGCTAAGAAAACTTTGAAATCATTTACTCTTTCCTGAAATTCAAGAAAAAGTTTTAGATTGTACATACGCTCTAGCTCCGGGAATATCAACATGAGCAACAATAGGAGCCTTTTAAAAGTTTAAAGTTCATCCAAATAAATTTTACGTGTTATTGCCCGTCATTATCATAAATTTCCTTAGTATTACAGTGAAGCGGAGAAAGTACAGTTATTTTTCAAAACCCTTTTTCAGTCTTATCACTACATAGCAGACTCAGTCTACGACGGCTACATTAAATTAAGGTACCCTATATATTTTGCGTATTTCATATTTCCTCCAAATCCATTTTTATCTGATTTACTTCATCTTACAATAGCTCTTTTAGCAAAGAAAATAAAGTATTTCGAAAACAGGCTTTTACATCCGAATAATGTGATACGATGGATAAAATGCGTTATAAACATGGGGCAATAATTTCAAAGAATAGATTTCAAACAAAGTTGCACATTCATTTAGATTCAAAAGTAAAATATGGATCAATTTTCAAATCAAATATTGAATGAGCTCTTTATCATTTTTTCTTTCGTTACTGAAGACTTTAATATGGATTTACCGTAATTCCTCTAAATATGGAGCTAAATATGGAGCGGTCTATAATTGAAAATTAGTCTCAATATTATCACTCACCTGTATATGGAGGGTGGCTATACAATCAGCTTCAACTGTGTTGTTTACTTATCATGTACAGGATAAGATATGAGATAAGATACGATTTATTGGTCTTATCTGCATGATGTTTACAGGGTGCTATAAATGGAAGCAATTAGAGGGATGCTACAATCTATATTTTTCTTCATTTACCGTGCCCATTTTGTAGGGAGATTGTATTTAGAGACCCCGTATATTTAGAGGAAATACGGTATTTGATTTTCGCGCTCATGGTTATTACTCTTAACTACCATTTTTTGGCACATTGCAAGGATACATTGAGACACATTTAGCCTAAATAAGTTTCAAAATTGATTGGTATCTACTTATTTTTACGATGCTCTAAAAATCTAGTGCTTATCTTCCAGTTGCTTCACCTTTCATGTAGTTGTATCTTCCATGTTCCAAATATTCCAGAACGTAATCCTCCATACGCTTGCATCTTTAATCCTTTTACGTAGTATGCATACGGGATTGGGAATTGTATTCACGTTGAATATAAAGCTAAGCATAATTCCATCAGAGAAAGTAATAGACTCTAGAATATTCCTTACTTTCACCGGAACTTTTTCTTTCTTACCTTCAGTAAAGTAGTCAAACTTAAACTTACCTTCATTTCATTACATCTTACAGTCTTTTCACTCCTTAACAATAAGACTTGGATGGGCTGATCCACCTTTCTTCACTACATTATATACTGTAGCCTTTCTCCTTTTCCTTCTTTGTCTTTGCTTTCTCTTGGAGGGAATGTAGGAAAGCCGTCAGTGAGATGAAGAGATTTACAAATTCTATAAAAAAAAACTCTTTTCAATTTCACTTCTTTTTACTTACTTTGTTAAACAAGGAACGACCCATTTTTTCTAAGCATTGCATTTTAAAAGCCTACTTTCACTTTACAATCGAACCAATAGGTATACGGCTATCATCTTATCATCACGAATGCTCCAAGGATATGTACATGCTGTTCAAGAGAATGTAATACTCACGTCATTTTACGCTCAACTCGTCTTCTTCTCAGTGAAATTTTTTTTGAAGGAATGAAAAAATAAACAGATTCTGTCTACACAGCCTAGGAAGAGAAAAAAAAATTGGAGTAATAGAGTTTTCTTTTCTGCTCAAACTACGTTACACTTTTACGCGCAATGCTCAATTTAATGATATGCTATGTCATATCCCGTATTATTATTGAGTTACAATCTTCTTCTCAAGGCGCGTTCACTAGGAAGAAATGTGAAGCAGAGCTAAGAAGAAAGGAACAACGTCTCAATCCTTTTCCTAGGAAATACGACTAGGCTAGGTACTATATACATACAATATGTCAGCTTCAGCCGAAACAAAATAAAATCCTTATTTTCAGCAAGATCATGGGGACTAATGGTATAAAATATAGTTAGATTACTGAGTCTAATTTGCGTTGCAATTCGATTCCAGCCGCCATGTAATAGTTTGATGAAGCAACAGTATATCTAGCGACTCTTTAAGAGGAATCGTAAAAGGAAATCGTTGCTTCAAAAATCGATTTCAACTTTCGTTTTTAGATTCAATCAAATTTTAGCACAATCAATTATATTTTATTAATGGGTGGAGTTTTGGTCTGCGCGGGTGTTTTGCAATAAATAATATGCATCTATGAAATATGTCACAAAAAATATTGCTACAACCTGGAAGGACGGACGGACAGACAGACATTCTAAGCAAGCAAACATATTCTCTAGTAACCAAGTTTACCAGCAGTCCTAAAAATCATATGAAGAAATGCAATATATAGATTGTGTGCTTTTTGTCGTAAAACTATTAGAATTGTAACAGGATTGTAGAGCAAACAATGTCAAAATTTTGATAACTTGAAAAATATGAAGGCTTTATCGTTTCTAGTGATTCTAGGCATTTGGAACTAAATATTTGGTGAAATTTTTTTAAAGTCCTGATGGACCAGACCTGTACTTCTGAAGCTTTGTTTAATCAAACCAATTTTACATTTTTGCTAAAACATTGGATAAACTATTTCCTGGCTCCAATTCTACGACAAAAGATTAGATAGAGACTGTATCTTGTACAGTTTGAAAGTTTGGGTAGTTCCTAATCTTGAGATTTTCTTAAGACAAGAAATTGGAGAAAGCTGACAAGTTGGATGGAAGGACTTTTTCGCTACTTATCCTCCAGAGGCCAGAACAAGAAGGAAGACAATGAAACACATTGTCTTTTTTCGCGTTGGCAGCTAAAGAGCTCGACGAACATCTCATATCCTCTAGTGACTCCAATCTCCGGAGAGGGTAGGAGACGCGGAGACAGAACATACGTGGAAGAAAATTTGGGAGGAATTTATTCCTCTAAAAACGTCTTTATTCTAGGATTGACAAAGGAGGAGGGGGCATGTATCTATCTATAGATGAATGTTGCAATTCCACATGCAAAAAATAAAGATGAGCAGCAGCGCGTCAAGGGATTTCCATCCTTGTCACTATATTACTTGGTAGCTTTCGCCACGCCAAGGATAAAGCTCTCAATTTCCGTGTCATTTGAGCTGTAATAAGGAGATCGACTAAATGTACGTAGGGCTGGTCGCTGTGTCGTTGCTTTTGATTACTTTTGCAAGTGATGTGATGAGGTGCCCTGCCAAACCTTAATGTAGGACTTAAATCGTCCGTTTCAAACATGAAACATTTTCTACGCTGTGTTACCATCCAGGACTCCAGGTTGAGCTTAGTGTAGGGATTGAGGAGCATCAGGCAAGACATCATGTAAACTCATAATATTTAATGACATGATTATGAAAACGACTTGGTGGGAACACACAAGAAAAGTCAAGGCTGGTTGGTGTTACGGTGATCTGCTATTTGATCTAGATGTGTAGTGACGCTTGAAAATATCTTATTGGATGAAGGAGGCGAATTCTCACCGTAAATATATTTTCTAAGAACCGGCCCCAACTCTTAAAGAAACTTAAAGTTTTTATACGTTTAAAACTTTTGAGGTCTACAGGGACGCGTAGGGTTCACTTGTGATTTGAAAACCTCTGCCAAATTTAAAATTTTTGCGGGGATTCAATGAAGGATAAAAATGTGGTCATGTTATGATCTCACTCCTCCGTCTCTACAGTCTCAACTCAACTGCGAGGAGAGTGTTTCCATCCGTGAAAATTGTGTGGCAGACGCACAATCCATCCCCATTCCATAAAAGAGCCAAGCACAAGATGTCTCTTTTAACATGCTCCTACGCTGACCCTGTTTTCATTGGCATGACATGGCAGAGTAAACACGAAATCAGGAGAATAGAGGAAATTTTCACAAGAAATCCTCCTAGTTTGTTCTTCGTCATTAACAAACATATTACAAGGGATAAGCGAGACCATAAACTGAGCGAGGAGTGGAAGGGGAAACCATGTTTGCATGACGTGGAATCGAGGTGAGCGTCTTTTGCTAGAAGCATATATCTAAATATCTATATTCCTTTGGAATAAATAGGAAGTTGTCGTTACCCAGCAGGAAGAAAAATGTTTGCCAAATAGGGCGCTCCCCAATAAGCATAAAGAGGTCATGAGTTTGCTAAATCTGCCAATTTTTTTATTTCCTTGCTGGTCTATCCCCCTTGAAATGTACACAAACCTAGTTTCCCGCCACATTATTATTGTTTGGAGGAATATGCAATTAATTAAAGCCAACTTCCATCCTCCAACTGTAAACTTTTCCTAAACTTTAAATGCATGTGAACTCCTCCAGGAAAAGATGCAATAATCTCAGAGCTTAGCCTACTCCATCATGCAAATGTATAAACCGCGTCGATCAAAAAACTTTATTTGAAGCTTAGTGATTGCATCGCATCGCCACCGCCGCAAGATTTACATAAAAAATAAAACCTCGCTAGAGTTTTCGTTGCGGATCCAAAATGACAAGACCACGTACCAAAACCAAACCAAGCCACGTTTTTTTTCTCAACAGATGCGATCCCATTTAACTTGTTAGCAAACATATGCTTCACTTTTGCTTTGTAAAAAAATATATGGGTTTCTCTCTTCTCAGACTCTTCCCACATTGTATACTTTCCTTTGAAATCTTCGCAGATGTCCTCTAAGCCATTAGCACTTCGTCAAAGTTGCAAATGAGCAAAATTTCTCCTGGAGGAAAGTTTCCTAAAGAAAAAAAACTTTCTTTCTGTGGAGAAGATGCAGAGCAAAGTTACCAGTTAGTTTTGGATGAATACCAAGTCAGTTGAGTTCATTTAAATAAACTACCTCGATAGTAGGTATGAATGGATGAATGGAGGAGTTTCTTTGGTTACAAAAAAATCCGAGAGAAAAAGTTTTTAAATAGTGAATGATTTATCAACGTCCCAAATAGATAACATTTTGGTGAAAGCAGTATAAATGTTGTGTGGCGGTGGCGTGACCTTGATACTAGTAATATAGGACCCTAAATCTAAGGCTGAATTTCCAAATTTGGAGGGGAAGCTTCACTTATCGTGAGTGACGTAGAGGAATGGATACTTATACTTGAATCTGTAGCTGCTAATACACCAACACATTCTGCGTAACTTGAACAGTTTCGACTTTCGAGTTCATTTGTTTTGTTTATTCAGCTCGGGCTTACCACCCTCCACCTCAAACTGACAAGACACTTAAATACTGTGGGAGCCTACAAGGTCTTGTAGTTGCCCTTTGGTGTGATGATACCATTGAACCATTCGCACTATGCGTTTCGCATCATCTCATCTATCCTTAATAGGTTCAAAGAGGGATTTCCACTATTTGGACTGAATTTATCGAAAATTTCTTTGAGGGAAAATAATAATTTACATTATGTCTCAAAACGAAGTTTATTCATAAATCATGAGCGTAAATGTAAATAGAAAATAGAGAGAGAGAAAGAGGGAGAAAGTGAATTCAAACAAGCTGTATCTATTGCCACTTGGGTAGGCACTCAAACAACAAGAGGGCTTCGTTCATCATGAGCTCCAACTCACACAAAAAAACATTAGACTAAAACTAACAAGGAGCGTGGTGTGGAGTGGAGTGTGTAGCCGGAGTATTTTTTTCTTCCTACTCCTTTCTAGTGAAACTGAAAACGCGTAAAATATAATAAGTATCTGTGTGTAGGGCAGAGATGATTTGCTCCGATTCTAGTTTGCATTCTGGTTTCCTCCCAGTAGTCCTGTACTGGACTACGCTCAAATTTCAATTTGTTCCGGGAAAGAAAATACTGACGTGATGTAGCACATCCAAAATATTCCGGGGATGTATTGTTCCATGAATAATTTTCATCTCCGATAAAAAAAAACAGTGAAGCATTATAAAGTGAAAATAATTTTATCAAAGAGGCAAATTAAATTGGTAGGCTTGACGTTAGTATAGCCCATGTTTAACGTCTTAAAGTCTTGGTCAAGATGCTAGAGTGAAGTTTAAAGACTATTTTGTCCAGAAACGATAAAGTAGCAGATTTTCATTAAATGAATTTTCGTTAAAAACACACTCCTTTCGGTTCAGTTGACCCTCTTCCTGTAAAGCCTGTAGGACTTAGGACTGCTTTCATCTTGCTCAGGCATAACCGTCGAGCAACAATTTTCATATTCCCTAATTTTATGCAAATATCCCTCCGCTTTTATATGCAGATTATTTGGCAATTTTCCTCAAAATAAACGAATTTCCTTCTGAACTGGACTGGAAGTCTAGGGTCCTGCTGTTGACTAAATGAATTTTCATAAATATTTTCCAATGGCGAAGAACACGCCGGGTAGGTAGGAACACGCAGTTTCAGCCACGGCCTTTATGTCTTGGTTGCTGGACGGTGAAAAAAGTGGAAGGTCTGGACAAGAAAAGTGAATAAAGAAATGAAATGGATGCTCTGGAATCTAGATCAGGAAGGTTTTTAGGAAGAAATGAAGAGAGTAACATATTGGCGATGTAAACGTTTAGAAAGTTTTTCTTCATTTTCCTCATTGCATTTTTGTATGTCATCAACGCTGCATAGAAGATAAGCCTGGGAGTGATATGATACCAGACAGAATAGATAAGTATTTTAAATTAAAATGAATCGACTTGATTGGCTAAAGGAGTTTAGATAGCGAGGTTCAGTAATTTCAAATTTTATTTAACTGATAGCGATACGGATGATAAAAATTAGTACAATCCAGAATCAGAATAGAGAATAGATTGTCTTTTTGGAATGTCTAACCCAGATACTGTACAAGTATGAAGGCTAAGAGAATTTATGAAAGCATTTCTGTTTCTCCGGGAGATGAAATCATGGAAATATTTATCTTTTTGGCATACCCAACTCAAATCCTACATATTTCTCAATTTTTCGATTCAATTCACTGATGTGATGTTGAGCTGCGGTAGGGAGCCTGCCTAGCGTGACCACACTAGGATTATGGCCGTCAGAAGAAGCCTCCCGCAGGTCAGATAACGTTGCCAATTTTTTTTCTGTGGGATGATGGGTGGGGAGAAATGTGCCTGACTGGGAATCAAAGAATGAGGGGAGATAACTAGCGGAGATTTCTCATCTGTCCTTTTCAAAATATGTAAGTGGGCCAAGTGGCTGAGAGTAAAAATGTACAATGTTCAATGAAATACTGTCTAAATTGTTGAAAAATCGCAGAGTCACTGTTGTAATGTCTTCATTTCTTTTCTATCCAGCTGCAGTCTTACTTTTACTTCACATTTTGATAAATGAGCTTATCTCCTGCGCGACGGGTCTAGCTTTAAAATAGGTTCTTCTTCACTACAGCCCTTTGTTTTTCTGCAAATTGGCAGTAATTTCAAATGAAAAGAAACTCTTTGTGGGGTTTATTATGTAGCTGAGCTTGCAAAACCAAGTATTGATTGTGTTCTGTCCGTCTGTCGGCCTGTTAGAGAAGATATTTCATCTTAAGTACAAGTATTAATAGAACTGTATAAAGTTTAGGCAATATTTGTCAACGCATGGGGTCAAGGGGCATAGGTGAGGGATTTTTTAAATGAAAATCTACGCTTCGACCAGTTTAGCTACGTTTTTAATATCTTTTAATAGATTTACTGTGCTTGACCAGAAATCACAGAAAGTGTAGAGAGTTTAGAATATTAGCTGTTTGAATTATAAAAAGCTGACGTTTTTTAGACGCTCGACGTTTTTCCAGAATCGTTTCGTCGTGTGAGGTTAAATAGCTTGAAGCTGTTATGGTTCCTCTTTAGATTTTCATTTCCTCCTTTGCAGCCTCCAAGAATTAGACGAGTCGAGTAGATGAACTAAAGTTTGTGATTTTAAATAGCATTTTTCAAAGCTTAACATTTTCTGGTTATGGTTGTAGGCTCTTGGATAAACATAATTGATTGTACCAGCTCGAGAATAAGGAAACTCGAATTCGCAGAATGCAGAATTACAGTTTTATAGGAAGCGATAAGGAAACTCGACTCGTTCATCATATTTTACAATCGCAATATTTTCTCATTTTCAATGTCCCACGTCTCATTTATACGCTCTAATAGAAAGTTTACGAGCCCTGCCATAAGATTAGATAGGAGATGCGGCATGCATTTAAATCTATCTAGTAAAACGTTTTATTGCCTCGATGAAAACAATTTAGTTGGAGTACGGACTAAGCAGTATCCTAAGCAGTAAAGTATATGGGAAGTAAACACTGTAGTAAAAACGAGCCAAGACAAAGTAAACTGTAGTCATGTCATAAATGACGGGTATGTTATTGGCTAACCATGGCAAGGCGCGTAGCTTCAAATTGTGCTGTGCTTGATCTTGGATACGTGGATGCCATGGATGCTAACCAAGATGCCAAGATACAAGTAAAGTTTAGGCACAGTTTTATGGAAAGTGTTGAAACCCAGGCACGTTTAACTCTTCAAACGTTGTAATGCGGTAGTGTTCCGATTGTAAATCGGGAGTGAAACATGTTGCGGTGAACTTAAAGTCACAAGCATCAGTCTAACCGAAATTATTCCAGAGTCCCAGAGTGCTGAAAGAAGGTGACGGTCATGAAACGATCCTTTTAAAGAAAATTGAAATATTTGGTAGGAAATAATAAAATTATGTAGACAACATGAGGAAATTACTAAAACATGATAAGATAAGGATAAGGAACAGTAAAAAATTATGGGGCTAAAGGTTGTACTTTATATGCTCGTTTTGAAGTGTGAGTTTTCGCTCATATTTTTATGTCTAGCAATTTGTGTGGTGTTAGGTTTATGCAGTAAAAATGAAAACTTCCGGGCAAATTTCCCCTGAAATAAAACCACATTTGCTTTTGGAGGGTTGAGTTATAAAAACAAGAGAAGAAGGTGACAAGAATGCACATTTTGGGAATATTTATGTATGCAATTAGAAAAAAATTAGTCATATTTTTTTGACGAAAATATCTTTTTCTTTATTCTATTTAGTTCCATAACGTCACTCTTACGGTTAAGTAATGATATAAAAATTGGAATGTATACTAGAAAGTAATGTACACAGTACATTTGATACGTACTGACAACAATTTTAATAGACCAACTCAACTGGTAAAACTGCTCGACGGTTATGAAATGGAAAAAGGAGAAAAAAGGGCCAAGTTTAAATGATTTGATTTTTTCCACCGTACCGTACAGTTTGAGCAGTTTCTGATAGAAGTGATATCTTTAAATTTTAACAGATTTTTCCAACTTAGGAATCTCCAGTGGTTTGAATGTATAAAGTGCAGTGCAATTATATATAGATAACAATAACAGTTAGTTAAGGGTGAGGACTATAGCAATCATGTGCCTTAGTTACAAGAAGATTTTTCAGCAAATTGATTCAAATTCAACTATGACAACTTGCCAAACTTTCAACGTTGATGATTGGAATGCTTAGCAATTTACTGTATTTTTTTATTTTTTGCCAAATTCCAGGATCTGCTTCTTGCAACTAAGGCATATGTTGTCGCTCTCCTGACTCATAATTTAGTGATTTTGATTTACTTTGAAACTCTCCGCTACATTCGAAATAATGAGTTATGATAGATTCATCGGTCGGAATGATTTTCGCAATACAAATATTTTTCCTTTGATAACTTACCCAATTAACTTACATAAAAAGATTAAATCTTTGTTTCTATATGAGATAATATTATTCTGTATCATAATATTTTTATGGTGTGGCTTAATCATCATAAATAGTCAACATTTTTTCCTCATTTTTCTCTCTCGAAGGTTCAGTTAGACTTAAACGAAATGAGTAAGCCCATGTTCCTCAAGTTTAATAGAAAAAATGTCATTCAATCCTGTCAGGGAAAAGATTAATCCTGTTTTCTTGCTCAATCTGTTCATTTCATCATGGGGCACACAGGACGGTGACCCACATGGAGACATCCGTAGAGAATATGACGTTGAGACATATCACTTTGATAAATACAAAAATCCGGACATTTTCTCTCGAGTAAAATTGAAAAAAAAGAGTTTATCTTTAAGCTGGTGGGTTCTATGAACCAGGCCAATTTCGGGGGAAGGTTTGCTGCAGAAAACAGGAAACAGTTTAGATGACGCAAGAAATCAAATCAAATGAGCTTATTACTTCCACCGCCCCCGTTCGTTCCGTAAGGAAAATGAAAGTCCAAGTTGCAAAGTTTGTTTTTTCTACTTTTATATTGGCCTCATCTAATGTCAATAGAGCTTAGCTTCCAGTTTGGAAGAAGAGTGTGCGATAGGGTAATAACGGCAGTTTCTTACTGTCGCCAGAAGAAGAGTAAAAAATGAGTATTATCATCATATTTTTATTTCGCCACGGTTCCAACATGGGATGCTCATATTAAGGACACACTTCCTTTATGCCATTCATCCATCTCAGTCTCCTGGAAAAATAAAGAGATTATCATGTCTTAAATAAATAAATAGTCTTTTATATCAGAGCTGAGCCAGTCTAAAAAATTGGTGAAAACTAAATGACGCCATGAGCTTCTAAAGCGTTTCTTAAAACGGCGTAAATGAATGGCCGTACACGTGAAGATTTTGCAATATTCTCAAAGTTGCGAATTTTCAGCGAGAAACGTCAGTAATATTTAAGCTGAAATGCACGGACCCTTCAGCCTTCACTGTCTCAACAACAGCCCAAGTCCCAGTTGTATCATTTCCCTTGGACCGGATACGAGCGGGCGAATGAATGAGAATTACCAAACCCGTTTGTTTCCAAACTCACTCAAATACCCAAGCCACGAAATTTTTTGGAATATTTCATTCGACTTTGGCTGTAGGAAGGGAGACGTGCCTGAAATGAATAAAATGAAAGGGAGACTTCCCACCCATGGAGAAAACTGGATGATTAAGTGAGCCACTAGCTATTCAGCTACACGGGAATGTTTTAATTCTATTCGTGCCCAAGCTTGGTTTGTCTTGATTCGTTGAAAGAAAGAAAAATGCGTGAAGCTTTCTTCCGCTGACTTTAAGAAATTATACACGTACGATATAAAAATCTCGTTAGAAAGGAAAACATCCGGACTGTGGTTCTGGAGAAGAACTAGTGGAGAAACGGGGATATGGGTGTCATGTTGATGAAGTAAAATGAATTACTCATATACCTTCCACAAAACTAAGGGAAAACTTCAAACACGTACGCATATCCATAGTGTGTGGAGTTAGTTGAGGAAGGAAGAGACTTTGCCACTGTCGCGAACGCGATGAAACATAGCAACTTTGAAATTCATTTGAGAGACGTACACGTAAAATGTTCCGCATGCAGTTTCAGTGAAAATTCATTGGACAACTTTTTTCAAGAAAAAACATTTCTTTTCAAAAAAAAAATTTAAAAAGACAGTTTTACTTTCCATATTTGCTGCTTTCTGTTGTCAAAATATCTTTTAAAATTACATTCTCAAAGAATGTTCTCAATTTGTTGTGGAATTTAGTGTCAAAGTAATCATATTTTATTTTTGGAAAATAACTGAATGAACTGAAATGAAAAGTCATGTGAACCAATAATTCGCATCACGCTACAAGGACAGGTCATGATGCACTTTTGCCAGAATTTGGGAGGTCGGATAGAAACCACGTGAAATTAAATGTGGATCATTTAAAATGTTTGTGCCTACATGAATTTTATATTTATGATCAGTGGTTTTGCTAATATTCACCCAAATTATCAGGCAAATATATGAATGCATAATTTGCTTCCCTCACTCTATCTCGGCTAATCTAAAAAAATATTTCGCGCTGAGGCAAATTATCCAATCAAAGCAATATTAGTACATTTAAGAATTGTTGTAATTACCTTGACTAGGTCCTTGCACATGGTATCCCATGACATATTTTTCGTCCTGAAATAGGATAGTTTACTCCAAAGTTACATCTTGCTTCCATCTTCACTTTCTTCTTACAAGTCTGTCTATACTTTTCTAACTCCCGGAGGAAGGAAGATGACTTTTTGTAAAAGAGTTGATTGTATAAGAGCATGGTCAGGATTGAAATGAGAGGTCAAACACAGCATACAACAAAGCTTTCACTCAATCCAGTCAATAGAAAAAAATATCTAGTGGATAGGAGGGCTTTTCATCTTGGCTAGTTAAATACTTCAAAACTCTAAACTACAAACTGCCTATAAACGTCTTATGAAAATATAGCAAAAGAAAGTTAGGAAGATTCCAGCTTGGCTACTTTTCAAGGTTGAGGGTGCATCTAAAAAATTAATAAAAAAGATTTTTAATTAATCTCTTTCATCTTCTATCTTCACATTTTTTTATGCACTTTTGTTCTTCAATATTTTGACTGGAAAATTTTAAGATCACAGATACTTCAGTTTGTGTAATATGTAAACTAATTAAAACTAATTTAGCAAAGAAAAATATTAGCCAGAAAATTAAAAATGCAATGGGCTAACCTGAAAATAACCTATTGTGGCCAGGAATACTAGGCTGTGCGTTGATATTTGCTTCAGCGACTACCGCACGTCCCACCCAGTAACCGTTTCCTATGGTAGCCGTGCACTTTAGGTCCATTGCCCCATTGCGGAAATGTCTCGGTTCAATTTGAAAACTTAGCCCTGGAAGTGAAAAAATGCGGTTAACATTTTTCAAATCTTCAATCTTCAAAGATGAAAGAGGGCTACCCTCCATATCTGGATTTTACTAAAAAGTATGTCAAGTTGGTAATTTTTACCTATGACGGATGTCTCTAGGCCGTTTGGCTCAGAAATTGGAGGATGCTCCACTATATGCTCCATTTCCGCCTTGGATTAAAAGAAATGAAATTATCTTGTCTGCCTAGACCAGGCTAAGGTTCAGTACTGCAAAAGACACTCTGAGACTAATTTTGATTCTATCTTGTACCTTCTCTTCGTTGATATAAAACATGAGAGCTGCTGCTGGCTTCGTATGGTAAGAACTGCAGTTACCCGAGATGATGTCACCTACAGAAGCAGCAGAATGAAACCCAGAGATCTCCGGTTCTGACGTGGGAGGTGCTGTAATTGATGCAAAATTCATAGAAATACTCACTCACGCATACAAAATTCAGACTAGAGAAAGCAGACATCTCTTTCTCTTCTCGGAATTACGTGAATACCCAAATGAAGCAAGATAAAACACTGGAGTAAAATGTCCATAGTTATCGTGATGAAATAAAAAATAAGAATGATGCAAAACATAGTAAATTTTTATAAAATAACCATATAAAATATTTTTCGGTGGTTAAATGGTAGGTTAACGTAGAAATGCGTTTGGAGAGACTACACCAGCACATATCGTAAAAACAAATTCAATTATGTTGACCAAGTTTAATGACAAACTAAACCCGGAAGGAGAAATTTTGAGTTTCATGGCTTTTTTGTGAGAAACCAAACAGTTGTTATCAGCAGAAGAGCATACTGTCACGTTTCAAAGGCTTTCAAAAACAAATAAAAGGAAGAAATGAAAATAGGGAGGAAAATAATTTCCTTGGAATTATGGTATTGTGACGAGACCAAATAAAATTCTGGCAAGATGGTCTTCAGAATACTAAAATTATTAAGAATTTTAACCCTGGTCTTTATAACATTACTCGTTGAAAATTTGAAACCTACCAATGACAAACATGTTGCCTTGTTGAGACAGCGTCCGGAATGAAGGACGATCCGCTGACACCTCACATTTATACGTTCCTCCAGTGCTTAGCGTGATGTTTCTGATGGTTACATGATTCAAATCCGAAGCAGCTTGCTGTAGTGATACATCAAATGACAAAGTGCAAAATCAAAAAGAAATTGAATCAATTTGATCAAGGGAAGGGAAAGTGTATATCGTAGGACTAAAAGAATTTTAAGTGATTTTTATTTGCAAAAGCTTAGCAACTTACGTCAACATATACTCCATCAATAGGAAAAGTGAGGATGTTTGGTGTGAGCTGTGGTGAGAATCTGTAGAACTCGTGGGCGTCTTTGTACCATTTTAGAACTAGGAGTGTGTCTGACTCTAGGAGAAACTCGCAACCTAAAACTGCCGAACCATCCTTGACACCGTATTGAGGTATGGTTACAGTCTCCAGTTTCAAACCGATCACCAACGCTAAAAACAACAAAGATCTAACGGTATAGCTTTTCAAGCGCAGGAATGCCCTTTGTACTCTTTCTAGTGTCTGGGGTTTTCAATTGGTTACGCCAGTTGGAGCCCAGAGTGGCCTTGGTTTTTTCATGAAAATATTCCAGTCAATATTTTATATTTCCGTCGCTATTTTCTTCTTCATAACTAAACTTGGTTAATTGCGAACTCATTCTGCAACACGTAGGTACAATGTCTGTTCGGTATTTTTGGAACGCGCTGATCTGCTTACACGTGCCACATTTATAGCCCATCAATTATTTGTACTTCATTTTCCGTCTGGCTACCCAAATGTAGTTTCTGCTTGCAATTTGTAGAACAATTCAAAGAAAGCAATTTCTCAAGACGACGTAGCCCTAATCAACCTCTCTCGCTTTACTATGAGGTACTACAGTAATTGCTTCATTTGGAGAATGGCCTTGGGCTAAAACAGAGATGTGTGCGTCTTACCTGACTTTGACGTATGTAATTTCAATGCTGACACTATAAAGTGGCTCTGAAGGAGTGAAGTAAGTGTTTAACTTCTAGGCAAAATGCGTTTCTTGCTATACTTTTCGGCTTAAACTTTAACTGAGCCACGAAGCGAGACAAAAGTTTGAGAGTTCCAAGCCCAACTTAACTTTTTTTAAGACCAATTGTACGGAGTACTTGGGGTGAGACTAATTTTAAGTGAGTACAGATCCGGCATGGACTCTCAACTCAAAGGGCATGGGGTCTTAAAACTCGAAGGAAAAGAATCATATATTCTAAAATAAGAGGACAAGGGGTATTATGTGACCAGCTGCTATAGTTTAACCTTATTTGACTAGAGCAAAGTGATCGTATTGGCAAGTTTAGTTGAAAAGTTCGAATCTAATGTAAAAAGCTCTTGCGTACGACATTCAATATTGTATTTTACTTATCAACTTTGAAACAAAATCTTGATCTATATCATAGGTCAGTGATGAGTACTTCTCATCCATATTGCACTTGAACATGGCGTGGACATACTAGATTCGAACTCGATGATCCCTATAAGTTATTTGCCCGTGGAAGTTCAAGCTGGTCTGGAAATGAGTTCTCAAGGTACTACTCACTACCAGCTACAACTATGTACAACTACTAGACCCATCACATTATCATCCATCGGTAGAAAGCTTGTGGAAACTAATCATGATGATCGTCCACACAGAGTGTATTGTCGAGTGAAAGACTAAAACTCTCTTTTACTTTCTTTACATCGTTCACTCTCTCTTTTTCTTTACGCTTTTCAATTTTCATCCACTCCAAACACTTTACCCGAGATTGAGCTTTGATCAGTGAAAGTTACTTTGTTACTTTTATAAACTCTGAGAAAAGAAGGAGTGATAGGTTGTTGCTGACGCGTTACTTACTCCATTCTATGCTTTCTTCATAAAAATACGAGTATCCCTACTTTCCTTTTACTTTGGCTTTGTCTTAAAATTCCTTTACCTGTTAGTTACCTACGAAGGACCAGTGCTGATACTAATTAAGAACAAAAAATTCAAATTACCACGTTTCTTAAAAGATAAATGTTTGTAATTCTCAAGTATTTATCAGTAGGTATCATCAACAGCTAAAAATTTGAATACTTGCATCGCAAAACATACTTGATCTGACAGTTTCAAGTAGCCCCTGGTTTCGGTAGGAGCAAAAAGAGGGTAGTTCAAGTTTCGAAACTTTATTACAAAAGAAACTTTGGGCTTGACTTGTCCAAAAAATTATAGCTTGTTTAATTTTAACAATTTCAAAGGACCTAATTATTATCTTATTCAAAATTCGCGCGCGCTTTAGAGATCAAAAAGCACAACTTCAACTCCGACCCGGTTTTCAACTTAATCTATGGGGATGTAGGATTTATACAGGTGGACAAGCAAGCAAGGCCAATCGCATTACTACCAATTCATGATCCTAAAACAAGATTTCAATTTAAAACTGTTTGATCATCACCACTGGAGCGGCATGGCTACTACTCATTTCTTTTTAATCTCAAGCGAGTAAGTAAATACACTTTAAGCTTTTTATACCCAATGACCCAAAATATTCACTCGTAGATAAGTTGTGTAAATATGCATAAATATGGGAGGTGTTTTTTCCACTAATTACAACTTAACCCTCGATTATTGTGTTTCAATTTCATTACACAAACCAACCAACATTCTCTACGGTTGTTAGTTTAACCCTCTGAAAATTTAGCCTGTCTGTTTACATTTACGCATTATACGGATCATATATAATTTAGGGAAAACCTTCCCAAGACAAAATCCTCTATCTGAGCAACCTTATTTTTTGAATAGGATATTAACCAGTTTTATATCAAGGAGCTTTTAGCGTAACACCATTCCTTGTTTATTGTGCATAATGAATCTTTTTCCTTACCTCAACCTAAATCTCTGATGACTTGCGTAACAATACCACAGCAATAATAGAGAAAAGGAGGACAAAGTGTTTTCCGGTTCCGTGCAAAGTCTGGAGTCTGGAGGTTCCTTGTTCCCATCTTTCCATACGTAGAAACTTTTTTCTCTGTGGAGTCATCTTTAACAGTCTTTCCTCCATTTTTAGGATATTTTTTCTTAGAAAAATTGCGGAACATAGCGTTTTCTTACATTAGCGATGGGACACGGAAAGGAATAAACGTAGGGATTATGTGCATTAAGCTGCCTCGGAAAAAATAACGTAATATAAATATTCTGGGATGCCTATAGGATAAAAAGGACACAACTCAATGTTCCATGTTAGTTCGGGGGTGACAATGTTCCAACGATAAAATATCTGCGGCTAGGTTGTTGAGCTCTTTTAATGTGACACTTATTGAAGGAGAAGAGAGAAAAAAGTATGATAAATGGTGAAAAAAGCGAGCTTCATGATGACTACGGTCACGTTCGTGATTATCACCGTAAGCCGTGTCGTCATCATTATTTGAGCATTTTGAGTTAGAGCCTTACACGAAATTTTTCATTTTTTTTCGTTGCCCCACAAGGCACCTACCTTCTTCTAAATACTGTTACAAGGAAAGAGTACCTAGTGGTCGGCAGAATTTTCACACTTTTTTTGTTAGAAATGACTAAACTGTAGAAACACATGGTGCTTCAAATTTAATTTAGTAAACAATCAAGTCGACCGATTTTAAATGTGTTTTGTTGTTACGGAAACAAATTCTAGAAAAATATATATTTTTTTACAAAATATTCGCCTTTCAGCTTCAAACGTTCCCTTGTATGAATGAAAATGTTGCCTTACGTTTCCCCTCCATTTGGCTCTAGCTATTTATAGGACGTGATTCTAGCTAACACTCTTTACCTACGTAAGAACGATCCTGGTTTTGCTGCTGGGTTGAAATTGGAAGATGAAAAAACGCATAGATTATGATAAACGAGATGTAATACCGTAGGCAACTTAAGACCCATATATTCCCTCATGATCTAAGACCTTAAGGTAGGTAAACAAAATAGGGAGAATGAAGATGGATACGCATTGTTTCTCTGAATACGCTAAGTAGAACAGTGTAGCTCTAAAACTATGAGAAATTCGGAGAATATTTTTCCCTTCTGAGGCTTTTAACCACCATCTCCTAATATAAACTGTCATTTTCGCTACGCCATGTCATGCCACTGATGACGACACTAAACCACCGCAGAATCTTTCTGTTCTAAATATGCTAGTCCTTTACCTACGAAAAGTATTCATACATTTTTGCTATTTTTAGGAAGGAGATAAACATCAAAAGAAATTAAGTTAGAAGACTAGATAATTACATACATTTTACCTCATAAATCATCCGGTAAATTTCATTAGACTCATTAGTCATTTCAATATTCGGAAAGTGTTGAGGTTGAAACGATTCATGTGGCTTTTAAGTAGCAAGAAACTGGAGTACTATTCAAAGAATTAATCATTAAATTGTAGCTTCAGTAGAATGAACATGGTATCATATGCTTGAAGATCTATTTCTGGAACACTTTGTAATCTTAACGAAGCGCAAACACCTTGACCTCCAAGTTTAAAACTTTCTCTCGTTTATTTTAAGTGGAAAGTAAACTTTTCAGGTTTTTTTTTATATAATAATTAAATAAAAATTAACATTTAAAGCGCTTACCCCAGTGCGCCAGTAGAGCGAATAAAAGCAGCAAGTCGCACTTCATCATGAGCTTCAAACAAATTAACGAAACACGTCACTATGATAAACTAAAGAGTAAGTTGCACTTTCCCCGGAAACCTCGGGATGGGCAAATAAACCTTCTAGAAGGCTCTTAGAAGTTTTGGTAGAGTTTTATTTCAATGGAAATAAGGTTTATTTTAAAAATGTGGATTAGGCTCCCGTCACATTTTTTCAGGAGGTTGTCTCCTTTCGTCTTCTCTTCTTGTTTTTGTTCAGCCTGTTTGAGTCTTATGCAAAATGCATGGGACGTGTGAAGTTGTTAGCACTCTAGGAAAGCACAGATGCTTATGCTACTTGACGGAGCTTGGAGTGAAAGTAAGCGGGGAAAAGAGAGCTTTTTCTTTACGCTACATTACTCCGCATAACATCACTATGTTCCAGAAAGCCAAGTCTCTTTTCACAGAAAACCAAAATATGATAACCAAGTTTATCTATATCTTGCTCCAGTTAAAAATCTTTACGGAAGGATGAATTTTGTTTTTTGGAACAGAACGTTATTAACAATACTGAATGAAGCGTACAGCGTATATGTACATTTGATAAATTATGATTAGCAAGAGAAAAACTGTTTTGAAGTGGGGCACACACTCATCTGAAATCCCTCATGACCTAAAAGTCAAAACTAGAAAAGTAGAATGTAGGATTCATGTTCCGTTCCCGACTTAGAAACTTTTGGCAATGTCAATTGTCAACTGGGATAAAGAAGGCTCAATTTGTCGGAAGAAGAGAGTGTTGTTACAGGATGTTTCCTTTATTTTGAACAAGTTTCTTCCAACAATTTTCACAATCCACTGGATGAAAATAAAAAGGCAATTTTTCTTCCTCCAAGTTGGAGCAAAACAAAGTGATTTAATGCACCGCTGACACTGTATTATTATGTCAACTCTAATATTTTTTCCAAGGATGGCACAACAAATATTGTTAAGACGAATGCATACAGTTTGGTAACCCACTGGAACGACTTGGTATTTTTCCTGGAGAGAACTCGATGTGCATCCTTTCCCTTCTAGGAGTAAACTGTTGGAAAGTAGAGAAAGGCAAGGAGTTTAGGGGAAAGCGAGAAGAGATGGAGAGAATTGGGGAATACAGGATACTACATTTCTGCCTCCAGTTTTTCATTGTTTATAAGCACCATCTATACAATTAATACATGTTTAGATAAGAAATTTTGTATTGGTACAATTTGCAACTAATTAATCATGAATTAGGACAATGACGATCGGGGCATGCTTTGAATCCCTTTTCACTTTTAGATAAGTTAACGGAACCTACTTATGTATAGTTCAAAATATGGGATGGGATACTCTTATTTAGGGTTTATTCGTTCGGCAATTATCAAAACGTGTAATAAAAATATTAGAGAAAATCAGAATATCGAAGATAGTTTTTTCAGCAAGATAGTTAAATGTTCGCAAGAAAAACATCCAACTCTTTTTGTAAAGTTATATGAGATGTTTAATTGCCTGATTCTCATTCCCCTTGTGGTACAATTATTCTATATAGTTATTTTTAGGTGAAGACTAAATCTGCAATTCAAATCAGTGCTTGACTTATATATTTAAAGGAACATCTATGGAAATGTTGGATCTATATCATTTTACAATTCACAAAGAGATGCATGAAAGAAAAGAAACCTTGCGTTTAAATTTAAACGTGCACTGATTTTTAACAGTGAGGATAAAAAGTATGAAAATACGAATACACCTGTAAATTTCTGTACTACATAGAGAAATGAGGTGTTTTTTTTTTAATTTCATAAAACTGAATCCAGGGAAGCTGTTCCCCGTTTCCACCGATCTCCATGTTTATAGCAATTTAAGGAATAGACAAAAGTTTATCAGACCAATTTTAAATGTGCATTTCAAGCTCATGTAGAATCGATCGAATCTAACTGAATTATTTTCGTAGTAAGCTATTGAAAAAAAATTAACATTATTACGTTCAATTCAGCATTTATTAATTAGTACTTTTACATATGGCATACAACATAGTTTGTATACTGAAGCGAAGCTTTATACGCAGTTGTGTGACAACGTGATATCCTCCACAGGGCATTATTTTCTTGAACCTGTCCCCGGGTCATAGTGGTTTTTTGCTTTGACCATTATTGAGCATATTGCACGCAATTTGGTAATGATTAAAAATGCAAAGAAAAACATTTTTTCGCCTGTTGATCTCAACCCTACCTAAAATGTTCTTCTTTTGGTCAAACTTTACCTACAGTCCAATCAATCATTTATGTTGACTTGGTGAACAGTGGTCGAGCATGGTCTATTAAAAGAGTGATATACTTAATTAAAATCGTTTCATTTCGCTTCCCACTACACTATATTCAGCTTGGTGCTGTTGGTGTAACGTGTAGGCTAAATTTATGTAGCCAATAATTCACAGCTCATACATGAGCCAAGGAAGCAGAAATAATCGCCCTTGATCAATATTTACCTGTGACCTTGACAAGTTGGTGTAAGAAAGAGAATTTTGATTGTCTCGTCAAATCCAACAAGTCAGTCTAGAAGGAAGGAGAGAGTTAGCACAACCACGAAAGATAGGCTCTCATTTAACTGGTATTTACAATAGCTTGTCACAGTGTTTGATTAAGAAAACGTGTTCAAAATGGAGTGTAACAGAGCTTGGAGTAAAACTAAAAACTTGGTAATTGTTTCATTCTACTTAATTCTTGCAACTAAGCTGTGCGCCAGTGTGACAAAAGATGAGACAAAGTTCAAAGAACAGTTTGCCATTGAGGGGAGCTCCTACAAAATGAAATGTGATGGTCCTACTGGAGGAAACTTGAGTGAAACGCATTATGTAGTGTGGGCCATTAATGGACGTCCACCTATACGGGGTAAGTTGCAAAAAAAGTTAGATTTTATGGTCTTATCAGATAGAAAATGACTTAAATAATTTTGCAGGGCCAAAGTATAAAATTTTGACGGATGGGCTGGTGATTCGTAATGTCACGAAAGAGGACACACTGATGAATTACACCTGCTCCGCTCTGGATAGAATTGCATTCATTCCGACCTACTCGGAGAACATAAAACTGAAATTGAGGCAGAGGGAAGGTAGTAAAAGTATATTGGTTAAATTGATGACATCTGCATTAAGAAAATTGAAATAGTTAACAAATTTTCAGGGAAACTTCTAGCAGAGCCTAGGAGCTTCGTGAGTACCATCGTTGGGGAGAAAGTGAAGGTATATGGGATTCTGCGACAGTCCAAGACACTTTTTTGTCGCATGTACTCCCGACCCAGTCCAGACTTCACTTGGAAGAATCTAAAGACCGGAGGGAAGATTGAGAATGATACGAAATTGTACAAAATTGAGGATGATGAGACAAGCTCAAACCTAACCGTGAGTACTTTTAATTAAAGAATTTAATTAATGTAGGTAATTACTTCTAATTAAGTGTAATTAGCAATCCAATTTACTGTGTTGCTGAAAAAGATTTTCATTGAGAATGAGAACCTCTTTGGAGAGTACTCCTGCAGGGCGGCAAACAGCCTCGGAGAGTCTACACAAATCTTCATTTTGGCGGAAGGTTACAAGCCAAAGTACCCCTTCTTGTATCCTACCTTCATAGGAAAAGACAGAGTGACCTTGAGGGTAGAGCCGCAGGAAGAGGGGTACAATAAGAAAATTAATACAGAGGCTAGCAAGGATAGACTACCGGTAACAAATTATATGGTGCAATATGCCACCTTGGAGAGTCTGAGAGGAGCTCAGAGTCGCAAAAAGTGGAACACCATCTCAAGGACTATAAATGCCGATGGAGATACTCCATTTTTAGCTAAAAGTCAAGGAGGAGCAGGAGGTAAAGTATAACTTTGTCAATAAAAAACTTGCTTAAAGCAATAATGACTCGCGCTGATGAACATTTGTAATTACAATTCTGTCTATATGCTTTCCTAGAAATCTTTGAGATGTTGGGGCTGCAAGGAAATACCACGTATTTTGTCAGAGCCGCGCTTCAAAATGCTGCAGCTATTAGTAATTTTTCTCCAGCTATTAGGGTCACAACAGATATTGCTTCAGAGCAGAGTCAAAGAAGGCCGGTGTATGTAAAAAAGGAGGATAAGAGCTCGAAACATGAACAGCCTAAGAAGGAGAACACGAATAGGGAGGAGCACGCTAGGTCTACAGGACCTACAGGGCCTAACCCTGATGCGGAGGAGATTTCTGTAGACGTTGTTGACTGCAAGCAACCAAAATACAGAAAGACAGTTATAATTACTACCATTTCTACTACGCTGTTCGAGAACATGATAGACGTGGATGATACTAAGGCCAGTGGTAAGGGAAACTCGTCTTTGGTTAGGAAGCGCGTGGAGGAGGATACCAAAATCGATAGAGTAAATGTTTGCAGTATTAAATGAGTAATGTTTTCAAAAATAATTCAAAGCAATTTTATTAAATTACGTGTGAACTCCATATGTATCATGAAATATATTAATATTTTACATTTTACTACAATCAAGACAGCATTCAAGTAATGTTTATTTTAAGCAATCATTTAATTTTTACCCAACCGTCTGTTTAACGTAATAAACTGGAGCACAAACAGTATTGCAAATTAAAGCGATAATTACAAATTTGAATAAATAATCTACTGATTATTAAAGCTACCATGCATTTGAGTCAAATTGGGTTTGGGTAAATATTAAGTAAATTAAAGTTAATGTTAAAGGTCAGACTTGGTCCTGTAACAGCTTTTTACGGTTAGAATAACAAAGCAAAAAGCTAGCAGGCTAAGCCAACAAATGAGGTGGAAGTAGGGAGAGAGAGGAACCATTCCAAAGAAACCATTCAAAACTGGGCAGTGTGGCAAGAAGAGTCCCACAAACAGTGCAACAATCGTCCCCTGAGGAAGTGTTCCCTCTGGAACAAAATTAAGAATTAATATAATTTTTGAAACTTAAAATAGATGGAGAGATTGAAGAACAGATATACCCGTTGAAGACTCAGAGTTTGACTGGCATTTAGGAAAGGTTTTCATATTCCACGTTAAATGCGGCATAATTGCATTAGTCACGAGGGAGGTGGTAAAAAAGCCAGTTTGAATAAGCTTCATATCCCCTTCCAAGTTTTGATTCCAGGTGGAGAACGATGTATATAGGATGGTTGTCATAGAAACAATGAAGAGGCTGGAGAAGGGAGTGATTAAGAGAAGGTTTGCTACAGATCTTAACTTCCACTTCTGGGGTACCCTGAGATAACTGGACTTTACATGGTCCCACAGCACAGTTATTTGCGTCAGATCTAAAACAGTCTTTTGAAGGAGGATTTGAAGCGTGCTCAATGGAGGGAAAGGAAGCGAGAAAAGTACCAGAATGCTTAATACAATACTGAAACTGGAATGTATGGAAGTGGTGAGGAGTTTCAGTATATTTGCGCAAGTTTTTCTTCCGGATTTGATGAGAGTCAATACCGGTCTTAAATCGTTTGCTGGGAGGACTATAGCCGCCATCTCCTTGGAGACCGATGATGAGTCCATGGTTACTACGCTCACATCAGCTTGGGAGAAAGCTAGCTGGTCTGAAACACCATTTCCAAGATAACCCACTCTATGTCCGCTTTTTTGGAGGGTTTTCACAACCTCTGCTTTTTGATTAGGGTCTAGTCCGATGAAACAATTACCACTTTCCACAAGACTAGAAAGTGTATCTTTAGGAAGGTCGCCACTCAAGTCTACTCCAGTGAATGTCTTATCGTTTTTCGAGCTAATAAAACGAGGAGGTTGATGGAAGGTTCCAGTGAAAAGTTTCAGTTTTACATTATACGCATCCAGTTTAATTATATCGGGTAAAGTGGTTAGATTTTTAACTTCAGAAAAAACTAAGAATCCAACAAAGATTAAATTATGCTCGTCCAGTTTGCAAAAGGAGTCCTTCATTCCTACGGACAGTTTCTTGAATGCTACTCCTATTATATCCTCATATCCGTCGTCACTAAAAAGATTAGCCTTTTGACGGAGCACTTGCTTGTCAGTTAAATCAAGGGGACTGGTTGCCGCTGTACCTCTGATCAGACGGTTGAACAAAAAATCCATTCTGGGTTCCCTTGAATTTCCAAGTTCCATCTTGGAGTCGGAAATAATCATAGTACACCTGTCGATTATGTCTGATGCGGTTCCCTTGGAAATTAGGATAAAGTTATGATTATTCTGAGACATCTCTCTGAGAACTACAGACACTATCCTTCGCTTATGATCGAATGGGACTTCTTGCACAAATCTCAGGTTCTTCTGAGGGTCAAAGGGAGTTTCAGTGTTTTTCGCCAGTTTCTCCGTTGATGGAGTTGGAACTCCAGATGTTTGTGATGCACGTTTATTTGGTTTAGGAGGGACTAATTTTTCGTATTCCGATATGATTAATCTGTCCAGTTGATGCTTTTGTTGTAGGAAGTAGGCATTTAGATAAGCTAGGAAAAGAACCTCAAGAGAAGGCTTTCCGTTGACATCTTGCGTACACCTCACCATGACGTTCTTCACCAGTATGCCTGAACGTCCTACACAAAGTACGTCGATTCCACCTATTCGAAGGACAGCTTCAGGATCTTTTGTAACAAAATTCACTTCTTCCAGCTCTTTAGTTCCCCGTGACAATCTCATGCTTATCAGGGTCGGGACAAGGTTTGGAGTCAGGGCTGCAAACATATTAGTAGAAACTAATAAATTTTTTATTCGTGTCTTATTAATTACTTTAAAGAACTTACCGACTACTAGTGGGAAAGCATAGAACAGCTCAGTCTCCCAATCAGAGAAGAAGAAACCCCGCAGCAAGACCCGACAGGAGACCAAAATAAATCCAAGGAGGAAGGAAGTAGTGATGAGTAGCTTCACTCCAAAGCGGAACTTGTCCTTGCGCTTACCACAATTGTAGATTCCCCCTAAAACCTTTCCCTGTGCCGTTTTATCTATCTCCGTAGTTTTAGCAGAACCCTGCTTGTATAGAACTTCAATCGAGGGCTTCGGAGGAGTTTTTGCTGGAGTTTTAAAGTCTTCCGTGGCATTTACCACGGTGACAACTCCAACCTTTCGAAAGAAATGCTGGAATAATTTTTTCAATCTATAGGTCGTTGATCGCCATGGCTTTTGAAGGTTCCCCAAAGTTGAAACTGAGTGCGGTGTGGTTTCTACATCGTCAGTCTCCAATTCCAACTGAATTTGGTCTGATTGACCTTTTTCATTCCGATAGAAGTAAGTACAATTCCCAAGAATCTGAAGACCATGAGACTCTTTTATTTCCACACCTGCGGGGAAAATGTCACTAGGTTATAAAATAATATTATCCTGTCCTGCAGTGATTGCTTTCGGGGATATATCTTTAGTATGTCATTTACAATGAGTGTGATTTTACCCATTAAGTAATCAAGTGGACTCTTAAAGCCTGGGACCTTTGAGAATTGAGCCTTCGGGTTTCGCAAACTCTGATATTTTTCCAAAATGCACAATCCCATCGATAACACCATTATGGATAATATCCAGCACACTCCATAGTGTTCTCCTAGATACACGAAAATTGTGGCAACAAAAAGCAAGGTAATGTTCCACGGAGTGATTGGTGCTAAAAGAAGGTTTCACAAATTATAAATATCTTCCCCCCTCAAAACATTAAGATCTGGGGAGGATTGTTTGTGTTCGAGTGTTGGCGCCCCTACAAAATTCAAGGTTCAAAAGTTTAAATGAAGTCCTAGACTTATCGTAATATAAGATTTCGTGTCTACCCCTTTAAACCCAGTAAAATTACCGGTTTCCATTTTCCATGATGACATTATGACTCTGCCATGCAATTACCAGGAGTTCGCTCAGATTTCTCTCTTTAGCCCACAAATATGTCCAAAGCCATTGAAACAAGACTAAAGTTGACTCGATGAAAGCATTTAGAGAACTAAATGACCTTGAAGATAAATTGTCTTTATAATCCAGGGGCGTTTTTTCCAGAAATCAACGATGATCCATCTAGCCATCTCCTCGTATGCTTAACGCGATCATTTGGATCATGTTTGAAGCAAAATAAATACGGATACTTCGTTCTTCACGAGCTAAATGAGATGATTGGTGTCGATAAAAGCTTCACATTTTAAATTATTGTGCTTATAAAACTAGCTGGGATCATCTCACTTTAATAATTTTTATCATGCTTCATTTCGTACGTCAGATCTTATACGTATCAGATCAGATACGGATGTGCCTTGCAGAGTAGAAGCTATTCGTGAACTACCGAACGCGAACTGGAGGGGAAATGGGCACGTAGTTACCGCACAGGATATAAAACGTATCTGTTTCGAGTACTGCCACACCCACGGAATCCAAAATAAGTTCAACAAAAAGAAACGATTGGCCAGCCGTGATTGGTATTATGGATTTATGAAACGCCATCCCAAAGTGGTTATTAAGGAAAGCAAGATCACGCCTAAAAGAACCAATTCGAGTGATGATGCAGAATCATTGGATGACGCTCAAGGTGAGCTGTAATTCTAGACTTAATTTTAATTAATTCATAGGTTTCCAAAGGTTAAAAACATGCTCAATAGCTTTTTTAATTTACTCCTTGCAGCCTGCTCTACGGAACAGCATCCAAAGCGTAAACCCTCCACTAGTACTTCCAAGGTTACCACCAGCCCTAAAACAAAAACCAATGGCGCCCCAAACCCCAACCCCAGAGAGTATCCATCGGTCATAACTGATCCGCAACCACCGGTTGTCGAGTCGAGTCGACAACCGTCGAGAGTCGAGATTGTGTATCAAGACGAAGCTCCCATCATATCGCTGGGTGTTGAGTTGGGGTCACCTTAGATTTAGAAAGTCAAGTTAAGAACTGCATCTTGATCTTTTATTCAGAAGATTTTGCTACTGTAAATGTTAAAGGTAAAGAAAAAGTAACCATGCAGATGGTAATGAATAAATGGTTGTGAACATTTAAGTACCTTTTATAACTCTTAAGACTTCAGTGTAGTATTACCACGTATTAATTTAGGCAATACTTTCTCAGAGATTGATATCAATAAAACCACGTTAGTGTCAATGAATTGTCTTGAATTTCAAGATCTTTAAGATGAAGATATGGTTACTCCCGTTGATGACTCCGCTTCTATAAAAATATGAAATTATTTTTAATTGAGAAATTGTGTGAATTGAGTAGGCTGGACCTATTCTAACTAAACTTGGTGCATGATTCCTATATAGAAGGGGAGGGTCAATTTATAGTTTAAGGAGTAACCAGATCTTTAAGTATTTCCACAACGTCTTGTCTCATAATCTCAACAAAATTTTTTTTAAAGCACATCCGTGAAGGACTTTCAATCAAAGTTTGTCGAACCTTTATCATGTGGTGGAACAAAATATTCTTCGAATAAAACAAAAGCCATTCCCACTGTTTCTATTTATCATAATTTGATTTATTCGGATAACAAATGTTTAAATAGAGGTGAGTGAGTGTAGGATGATTCCATTTTCAATAATGAATGATATGCATAACAAACACTTGAAGAAACTATTCGTATAATTAATATGAAGGTTGAACTGTTTCGATAGAATGAATTTAAATACTATGATGTATGGTTGATTTTGATTTGATTTTTTCATGGAATGTACTATAAAATATACATTTTCACACACTAACAAATTCATAAACCAACACATTTTCTTAATCTATAGCTCTAGCGCTCGATAATGGTGAAGGTAGACGTCAAGTTCTAGGATTAATTTGGTCCGCATCATTTCCAAGTACTTTAAGCTCATCTACAAAAAAAATATGCGATTGTAAACATATTAAACTTAGAAAAGATGCCAAAATATGAATTCAAGTTAAACTTTTTAAATACTAAATCATATTAAATTATACGTATGTATGTACTCTTATAAATAACTACTAAGTATGATTAAGAGTCAATACTCACCAAGAAAATGTTCATGTAGAGGTGGAGTTCGCGCAAATTATCCATTCTCAGAAAGACGAAACGTGCAGAGAAATCCGTTAAATTGATATCAATGTCAGAGTCATAGTCAGAGTCGATACGTAGCTTCTTGAGCTCTGCAAACCAAATGTTAAATTCAATTAAAATCTAAACTGGATTCATGAATAACATTAAAATTAATGACTTGGTTAGACTTACGCCTCATGTTGGTAATAGAAGGTCTCTTCTGATACTTGACGAAA